>CM058044.1:30623788-30734626 GCA_030169165.1 Centaurea solstitialis | reverse complement strand
TCATTATGAATGAATAACGCTATATTCATAATGAATAAGGCTAACTCGCGGGTTTTATGCACAAAAATCGTGCATGTCAGTCTGAATTTTTTGCGACTAACGTTTTATTCGGTCTGAATAATAGTATTATCCATTATAATAAAGCTTGGTTGCAGAAAATTCAGACTGACACATGACGCGCTCTGGATTGTACTCGTGTTCACAGCCAAGAGGTGGTCTCTATTTGAAGCCACCCTTGTATATAGATATAGGTATAGATATAGAAAGAGAGAGCCGAGTGGCGTGTGGTGAGCACGCTGAGCCGATGGAAAGCGGTCAAAAGTGTTAAAGTTTTTGGTGAGTTGGCTCGGCTTGGGAAAAGGTCGGTTTTAAGGTACAGGGGAGTCGTGGTTTGACTGCCAGCTGCCAGCTAAAACGGCTTCAGTTGTTTAGCTGGAAACAGCTCAACCAATCCGTACCCCATAATTATTGTTGCTCGTGGTTAAATTATGTATATACTACAGGGAAAATAATAAATAAATTATTAATGAGATTACTGATAGAAGAAGTTATAAAAATGGTCCCTAAAGTTTTGTGAAAGTTTTAGATATCACTCCTAACTATTGGGAATTACAAGAAATGATTATTGTGGATTTGTGATATGTATTTCGTTGTGGAAATTACCGTTATTTTCTTTTTTCCCATTAGGTGCCCCATGTGCGAGTCACGTGATGACAACTTGGTTAGTGTTGCATTTTTCCTAATGAGCTTTTGTTGTACAAGTTTGTAAAGCATGTGTATAAGTTTTTAAAACATTTAAAAAATATTAAATGAGCCACCCATTATCGATGCATTCTCCTTCTGCGGTATCCTCGTTACGGAGGTTCTCTCCTCATTTGCTACTAAAAAATTGTGTATGGTAGACGGTCGTTATTGACTATTTTCCGATGGTTTACCTATTCTTTCTTTTTTATTTTATTTTTTAATTAGTTGTCGGTAAAAGCTTTTTTCAACGGCTTACCAACTCTTTCTATCGTCGGTAATACCGTTTTTTAGTAGTGTTTTGGCATCCCCTTCTTCGACGCCCGCTTACATCACACATCCTTGTGCGTTTCTATGACGGCCACATCACTCTCATCTTTGAAATATTCTTTTTGGATAACAAGGGTAATCGAACATCTCAGTAAGTTATTAGGGTAATAATTCATTAAAAGAAAGTTGCATTTGCTTGTTCATTTGAGTCACAAGAAATCAAAAGAGCCGATTGAAAGAGGATATTCCCTTGGGTTGTTTTCAAGAGAGACTAAAAAAGGAAGTTGTTTTGATGTTATTAAGTTTGTTCCAAAAAAGGGTTTTTTTTTTTTTTTGGGGAAAACCCGGCAATATTATAAAAGAAAAAACAGGAGGGCACTAACACCCAGCAACAAAGTCAAAAGCCATAGACAGGCCCTATGGCAAACCAAACCAAAAAAGCAAACAACCAACCAAAAAGGAAGCATCCCAAACAAATACTAAACAAGACACCAAAACACCAGACACTACAAACAAAAGCAAAACAACAAGCCATCTAGGTCTTCTGTCTCGTCCCAACCTTCCACGACGCCAACCGCAGGTCAATCTGATCCCGAATCATCTTAAACAAAACAATAGGCTGCTGCTTAACACCTTGAAACATTCTTCTATTCCGTTCCCTCCAAATGTGATAGACCGCAGAAGATAAAGCAAGGCGATGAGATAATCTCCGAGGCCCACGGTTATCATTTAGAGTAGCCATGATAGTACTCCACAGTTCCGGATACCCAAAAAGGCCGTACTCCTTCTTCACACGACGCCAAACCTCCTTTGAATACAGGCAATCAAAGAAAAGGTGATCATGAGAATCCATGCAGTTACTGCATAGCACACAACATAAAGGAGCCTGACTACAAAGCCAGGTAATTACACGATCCTGGGTCGGAAGCCTCCCATGATAGGCAGTCCATAAACAGAAAGAAACTTTAGGAATATGCCCCTTAAACCAAACATATTTGGTCCAAGTAATAGACGGGCACGGTCCCAACAAAGAGCAACAAGCCTCTCTGACCGAAAATTCCACCCCTGCCCCATGCAATCCTCTCCATCTTACAACATCATCAGCATCAGTAGGATTCGGCATGGGGTGTGAAAACGCAATCGGATCCAACTCACTCCAAGCTATCGGCCATACACCATCACATACATCAAGTAAGTCACGCACACGGGTATCCACATGAAAACCCTCACGCGTAAATCGACGATAGGGAATAAGGGATGAGATCGGCCCAGCCTCCATCCACGAATCAGCCCAGGCATTCGTTTGATAACCAGATCCAATTTGATAAAAAAAAGAACTCACGGACCGAATCTCTGACATCTAGGATTTTACGAAAAACCCAGGACCATCTCGTATTAGGTTTAATTAACCAAAACGAATGTTCCCGAATACAATAGCGCCAAATCCAATTCACCCAAAGGGAATTCCGTCTTGTGATCAGGTCCCATATGTGTTTAGCAATGAACGCTCGGTTCCAAAGGCTCAAACGTTTAAAACCCAAACCACCACTTGAGAAGGGTTTACAAACCGTATCCCAAGCAATTTTGCATTTGCCCTTTGAAGAATCACCTTGCGCCCACAAGAAGTCCCGAAAACAGCTCTCAAGCTCATGCACAACCCCGGACGGGAGAACATAAATCGCCATCCAATACAATTGCATGGACTGTAAGACAGAAACTATGAGCTGCTTACGTCCAGCAAACGAGAGGAATTTGGATTTCCAATTATGAATTCTCGTCTTAACTTTTGTAACCAAAGGAGCAAAGTCCGCAAGACGTAGGCACACCGGGGATAAAGGAACTCCCAAGTACCGTATCGGAAAACAGCCAGGCTTAAACGGGAGACAATTCAGAATAACCTCTCTGTCCTCAATTGATACGTTACAAAAAAATGCATCGCTTTTTTCAATATTTGGCTCAAGACCAGAAATTTTACGGAACCGATCCAAAGCCACCTTAAGTACCTCAACCGAAGCAAGATCACCTCCTGTAAATACAAATAAGTCATCAGCGAAACAAAGGTGAGTGATGTCGAGCTCATCACATCCCTGATGATAAGTGAAAGAATCCGCCTCTGCAATACATCGCTTTAGAATCAAGGAAAAGCATTCCATAACAATAGTAAATAGATAAGGAGAAATTGGGTCCCCCTGCCTAAGTCCACGAGCCCCTTTGAAAAAACCAAAAGTTTCTCCATTAAGGGCAATAGAAAAAGAAGAAGTACGCAACATCTGATCTATCCATTTACAAAACACCGGATGGAAACCAAGGCCTTGTAACATGCGTAATAAAAATCTCCAATCCACCGTATTATAAGCTTTTCGCAAATCAATCTTAAACGCACATCTGGGTCTTCCTGAATTACGCTGGTACCCCCGCAACCAACTCATGAGCCATGAGAATGTTATCCGAAATTCTCCTTCCCGGGATAAAAGCTGACTGATCCGGGCCAATAAGCTGTGAAAGATAAGGTTTCATTCGTTCAGCTACAACCTTCGAAATGACCTTGTATAAGACGTTACAACACGAAATCGGCCTGAAGTCCGTAACCCGAGTCGCATTGGGAACCTTAGGAATAAAGCATAATAATGTATGGTTCAACTCCGAAAGCAACCTCCCCGAATAGAAGAAATTATGGACAGCTATCAAAACATCCTTACCAATAACACTCCAAGCACTTTTAAAAAACTTAGAAGAATAGCCATCCGGACCTGGTGCTTTATCATTCCCAATATTAAAAACCGCCCATTTAATCTCCTCATCCAAGATAGGCCTAATCATATGGAGAGATTCCGAGAGAGTCAACGAGTTCTGAAACAAATCAGACTGAATAGAAGGCTCTACCAAGGGATCAATCATACCAAGAAAACTCCGAAAGTGATCAACAAAAACCGGGCCAACAGCATCATCCTGAACATACCTCCCTTGGGAGTCAATCACCGAACGCAGAATACCCCTATTGCGTCGCTCTTTGACCACCTGGTGAAAATAGGCAGTATTTCTGTCACCCTCATTTAACCATCTCACCTTAGCACGTTGTCTGAAGAAAGCTAACTCATCTGCCCGGGCTTGCTCATAAGCAAGAGTGATATGCGCTAAATCTTCCATAAGGATTGAATTAGAAGGATCGAGATCACAAGCAAGCTGTATTGCATCAAGCTCGATACGAAGATTACGAACCCTAACCGTAACATCACCAACCAAGTTTCGGATGCGGCGAAGAGGCTTCTTCAAACGCTTTAGGCGGTTTACAAGACAAAACATAAAGGAGCCAACTTCCTGATTATACCATTCCGACGCAACAATATCCAGAAAATCCCCACGGTCTGCAAGAAAATTTTCAAAACGGAAGCCCCTTTGTTTGGGCCGAGACTGAGCAGGAATCTCCAAAACAGCACAAGCATGGTCCGAAACACCCCTAGGGATAAAATCAGCCGACGAGTCAGGGAAACAAGTCAAAAAAGATGTGTTAACAAGGACACGATCCAGCTTACGCAGCAAACCGTCACCACCTCTCGGCTTTTGGGTCCAAGTGAACTGTACACCCGAATAACGCACATCAAATAACTCAGTGTCCTCTACACAAAGAAAGAAATCCTCCATACTTTGATTTCGCTTAGAGCATCCACCAAAGCCATCATGAGGAAACAGCATAGCATTAAAATCTCCAAGGACCACCCACGGCTTATCACCCATAATAACTTTGGCTTTCCGAAGACCCGACCAAAGTTCATTCCGCTCAACTAAAGAGTTCGATCCGTACACAATAGTAGCAAAAAAAGAGACATTACTGGATCGCAGTTTAATAAAACAATGCAAGAACTGCGAATGAAACTCCCACACCATAACATCAGCTACACGCTCATCCCAAGCAAACAATATACGAGCCCCACGCCCCGAAACAGCCGCATTAGATGTCCATTTCCAAGAACCAAAGACAGAAGAAACAATAGTAGGAAGAGTAGCCTGTTGAACATGCGTTTCTACCAAAGCACAAAAGGACAAACTACAAGAACGAATACACTCCCGAACCTCCACTTGCTTTATTGGGGCATTTAAACCCCGAATATTCCAACAAGCAAATTTAATCATTGGGGTAAGTTAGGAGGGATAGTAGATTGCACCAGTGGAGGATCAACGGCCCTTCCCGTACCTGCCAACTCCACATCTCCCAAATCAGATAAAACATCAAACGCATTCGACTTCGGAACCTCCTTAACTCCCGGACCAGCAGGCTTGTCCGGAATAAAAGTCCCCCGCTTGGCAATGAATTTTGAATTCTGAAGAACCGATTGCTTAAAAGACGTATCTGACGACCCCCGTGAAAACCGAACATAACTAGGCTCAGGTGGAGGAGTAGAGACCGAAGCGGTCCCACCCCCAGCAGGAGAGGCCGAAGCCTGACCTACTAAAGGTGGGGTAGAAACCGTAGGATTACTCCCCCCACTACTCTTGCCGAGATTTCCAGAATGCACAGAACCAGACATAGGCTTTGCCCCGCCCACATCCGTAGTCACAGCCGGCTTAGAAACAGCCCCCGAATGCGATGCATCAACTCCTACAGCTACATGTTTAGGAACCCACTTCTTTGTGATCACCTTTTGAAACCCCTCCTCATCCACCAACGGTGCCTTACCCTTATCCTTCTTGACAATAACAGCTTTAGGACACGAGCTGGTGCGATGTCCAAATACCATACAATGAGTGCACTGAATCGGCTCCCACAAATACTCCACCTTGAGGATCACCGTAGTATCATTACCACCCGACAAGCTAGGTATGACAATCTGCAATTCTCTTTTAAGCTCACCAACGGCCCAAACATCTATCAAAACCTTAGCAAATCCCGGACGGCCCCAAGCTTTATCGCACATGGACGAAGTACACGCATCCATTCGAATAGGAATTCCCAAAGCACTAGCAATACGGCTTATGCCCTCATTATTAAAGGCAACAAGCGGAATGTTATGGATTTTCACCCATAAAGGACAAGACTTATGTTGCGGCTTTGAAATTCCCCTCGTCGGGTCCCAAGGTAAAAGAAAAAACGGGACACCATTGATCATAACCGAGCCCAAATTCACCACTTGCAAAGCACCACCTTCAGTTTCAAACTTAAAGAAAAATATTCCATTTTCATTCAACATTGCATCAATAAAACCAAACTTACCCCATTGTGAAGCTGCAAACCGCTTAACCACCGCGAACTGAAGCCTTGGTCCCAAAAAATACCCACAAGCCGTAGTAATGAAAGATAAGCTAGCTCGTTTAGCCAACTCCACAGGAATCTTAACCCGGCATTGTGATTTATCCGCAAGCGGAAAGAACTCCAAAGCCTTTTGCTCATCACCAGTAGACCCCACAGCATCCGCGAAACTCTTTTTCCCCATATTATCCTTAGGAATTTCCAGTCTAGGATCCACCTCCAATCTATCGAACACCGACTTACGTGAGATATGATGATCATCCCCAGTTCCCGGGTTATCAGACTTAACAGGCTCAGACACATCAAGATCCTCAGAATCTGAACCAACATCCTCAACCACCATGGTAGTATCAGCAGCACCCAGATGCGAGGAACCAGAGACAATCAAATCCATAGCATCCTCCAAGGAGTCCTCCATTCCCAGAATCCAAAAGATCTAACAGTGCAACAAGTGTGCAGAAATAACCCTACGAAGATTACAACTGCCAAGGAGACGAAGGCCGCAAGCGACGCTGAATCCTCACAAAGTTGTAATGCTGCAAGGCCAAATCTACAATACCCGAGACACCACTAAACCTTAAGAATCCTGAACACAGAAGACTATCAAGGAAACTTGTAGAACACTCAACGTACTAAAACCCAGACAAACAAACCCAACTCAAACCGACAAAACCAAAACTGAAGGCATAGTAGAGATTGGGGTTGGCTCACAATTGCTAAGATGGGGACTTATAGCGTTAGGATGGAAAGGTTGTTACTTGAGGGGCTTAGCTTTAGGATTCAGTTTTTTAACGTTCTACTTTGAGAATACGCTTCAAAACTTGTATCCAAAAAATATATTAGACAATTGATAAATTAACTAAAAGGCCTCTTACGTTGCCGACTCATGATGACATTTAACATACCTAATGAAAAAGGGCCAAAGCCTTAACATGGTACAAACCGACCCCACTTTTTTTCTAATTTCCAAAAGTTGGGAACGTTCTCCAAAGAATTCATAAATGTAAGCATCTTTGATTAATGTAAGATTTAATTGTAATAAATAACGTATTTAATTTTCATTTATTTATGTTTTTTAAATCAAAAAACTTAAACTGTACTTTGACCATTCATCAATGATCGAAAATATCTATTCAACTATAAAAATAAAATGCATTAAATATTAGCTGTGATATCTTGTTATGAATCTTATTTCATAATCAAAAATAAAAGCATCATTTGACTTGAGACATATAAAGAAATTTTGTTACAACAGCTTTGCTTAGCATCTTTTGCCGATTGTCAGCCTGTTCAGCTGACCTCAGAGGATTCCAGTCACCTGGCACGACATGTTTATTCTCGGCAGCGATTACAGTCTCTTTCCCAGGGTCAATCTACTCCATAAGATCAGCAGTCTAGCCCAGTTGCTTCCCTTTTAGGCGCTTCCTCTAGTTAAAGAGTGAAGTCGACTAATAATTATTTGCTCAAGCACTTACGTTCGATGTTGTCCCTCTTCGTGCCGGTTTTTTTTTTTCGTTTTACATTTCTAAAACAACAATCTTTGGCCTTTAATTATATGCTCATACCTCAACTATCATCAGTATATGTTCTTCATAAACACCAAATGCATTAGATACATAGTTAAAAGATTTTGGATCATCTATTGTCATATTACTTTACGTATTTTAGATCCTTCACCCGACATCAATGACCAATGACATATGGCGTAAACGACATTAGCAAACATGTGAGGATGAGGTTCATGAAAACTATGGTCTGACTAGGGTTTAGGTTATCACAACAATCATAAGGTTGTGTTTGGTACATGGGACAGGCTAAGACAGGATGGGAAAAAACTCATTGTCCCATGTTAGGTGCAGTATGGGACAAAACAAGAATTCATTGTCCCACATTTGGTGCGACACGGAACAGGGACGTAAACTGAGACAATGTGAGACAATATGGGATAAAAAAAGACTTTTTTGTTCCACAAAAATAGGTGGAACAACATGGAACAAAAATGATGCAGAAACTAATATATTATTAATTAACACTCGTTTGATATATTACTTTAATATGACCTTTGTCTTAGTATTTACCACCACTAGTCACAGCCACCGTCGCCGGTAACCGCTATCGACCACCTCCATCTCCTTTTCCACTACAACCACCTCCTCTACCACCTCTACAACTACCATCGATTACCTACCATCATTCTGTACCACCTCTACAACTGTCCATCGTCCTTGCAACCACCACCACCACCGTTGGTCACCTCCACCTCCACCACTATCCATCCACTATCTTCACGTTCTCCAACCACCACCACCATCAAGTATTACCGTTGACCGCCACCTCCACCTCTACCATAACCACCAACATCAAGTACATCAAATCTTATATATATATATATATATGTTTGATTATGTGTGCGTGTTTCTGTTTATGAAAATTGTGTAGTTTTTTTATAAATTATATAGTTTACTTTATCTATGTTAATTTTAACTATTATTAATATGTAAAATCGTCAAATATTTTTTGGGGAACTTGTCTAGTTTTGTTCAGTTGAGTCCTAGGCGTATCAAACACAAAACAGACAATTGTCATGTCCACTCATGTCCCGTCCCGTCTAGTCCTGTCTTAGTTTCTTGTTCTATCCAGTTCTGCTTTGTCATCCTGTCCAATTATGTTTGCGTACCAAACGCTATCTAAATGGACGACGGTTGCAAACTGGAGGCAAGACTACGTTACAAAAAATAAGACTATTACCGACAGAAAAATCCATCGGTGATCCGTCTAGATCCATCGATGACGACTTGTCAAAATAAAAATTTTGGGAGATTGATGCGGTAATATATATATATATATATTAAAAACAAACCAAGTTTTACCCTTAAAATCAACTCAACTAGTATTACCACATTCACAGTCAAACGTACCTGATCGGTAATAATATAATGTAGGTAAGTCTAATGATCGTTCTTACCACAGGGAACATTTAAGCTAGATGTCTACTAAAGATTTAATTACTTAACCTAATGAAAAGATTGCTTTTGGAAAAGGGGATTTTGATGTAGAAAAGATTAACAATTAAAAACTAACCAAGAAGTAGGTACACTGATAAACAACCACACATCAAACACAACTGTATTCATTATGATTAAATTAAGATTAACTCTTCAGATGATTAACATGAGATTAATGATTATTGTAGGAATTTAAGCACAACCATCCTAGCATGAATATATGTGATTGTCAACTAGGTTAGTCTCCCGTCCCAAGTACATGGACTATGAAATCTAGTACAAGTCACCATATTTATTGCCAATTCGTTGGACCCTAATATCCAACCTACTATCGGTTCGATGGGTTGCTTACCACGTCACAAAAGTGAAAGGTAAGGGAGGTTGATTAACTGATAGGAGTCTGTTTATTAATTGTCAGATAACAAACACGCCCAACCAACGAATTCAAGTAGCCATAGTTAAGACAATAAATAGGAATCATAAGACAATCATTCAATCAATCATAAATTCATAATCAAAACATCATACAAGTTCATCAAACCATAGTAAACACAAAGAGAACTAGTACATAGACATACTAGACATAGATGAATAACCAAACCATATTAAAGACCGGCAGATTTGGTGTAGCATCCTCTCAAATCATCTCCTCCGTGTGTTGCCATATCGAGCCTCCTTCTTCTTGGGTTGGAAACCCTAAGTGGCTCTCATACTCTAACCTAATTCTAATTATTGAGAGAGAATGATAAAAGCTGGAATTATTGGATGATCAAACTGAATACCCAATGCCTCTATTTATAATTAAAACGTCAGGCTTGTTTGGCGATCGCGACCTTCCATTTTGGCAACATGAAATCCGACTGAAGGAATATTCTGGAACAATTATCTAATATTTTTTCTTATCAGGTCATATCTTTTCTTAGGAGGAAGCCTTCTAGCTTGGAGAGAAAGAAAAGCCATAATTGGAAACTATTTAAATGTATAATTTCCATCTTTTCACAAAGTCTCCACTTTTGACGCTTTTTACCCTCTTTTCTATTTTTTCACACAAGTGCCTCCCAAACCTGCAAACTGAAAAACAAGTCTTTTTAAGTCAAACTGTATCCAAAATATTCTCAAAATAAATACAGAAGTGAGGAATTAGTGAGAGCAAAAGATGTATAATTTTGGAGTTATCAAAGATGTTATCACCGATGAAATTACTAACAGATCCATCGGTGGTCCGTCAAAAATTACCAACGGATTTCAGCTATTTGTAATATTCGTTAGTGATAATGATTTCTTAAGTTTTGTAGTGGTAAAGTCGGGTTGCCAATATTTAAAGTTTAACATCAGTTGATGGTAGGTGCAATACAAAAAATTCACTCTATAGCAACCAAGTCTATAGCGACAACCTGAAGTCGTCGCTAAAAGTATTAAAAATAGTGCTTTTTTTATACCTATTGCGACTAGAATTGGTCGCTAAAAAGAGTTTCAGCGACGGGGCTATTGTGACAGAGTATACAGCGATGAAAATAGTCGCAATAGACAAATAGCGATGAAGATCAGACCTTTAGCGACGACTTTTGTGGTCGCAATAGAGTAGATTTTTTGTAGTGGTGGCACCTCGTTAGATCAATACAAGTGGTGACTGTTGTTTTTTTTTTTTTGAACAATTTAGGGTTCAAGATTAGCATCACAAATCGAAAGCTAATGACAAGCTTGAAGGATCGTCTTATGAAAACTAGGGTGCCTAAGACTGTACACATTCACGATCTGGACAATCCCGGTTATGAACGAGACAAGAAAGAAATAAAAAATCAAAATCAATAAATAATGGCAATTCTGAAGGACCCTCATCACCCTGTGAACTCGGATTGTAGCTTCTTTTAACCAAATTGGGTGACACATTCACTTTCTGATTGGTTAAACTTATATTTTGTAAGATAAAACTTTATTTAATTAAAATATGACTTTAAAAGAGGTTTAAAATTAAAAAAAAAAAACATATTAAAGTTCATGGTTTTCAATTTCCTACAATAAAAACCTATATTGATATATTTTTATCACCCCAATTTTTTCATTGTTTCTACACTCTCATTTGTATAGTAAGCTTTTATAGTTATAATTACATATTAAATTATGCATTTGTCCATTAAATCTATTTTTTATACTTACAACTAAAAAAACAATTATATTTAATATAAAAATAATATTTTAGATTAGGTTGGATTGCAGAAGATTGTGCTTGAAGTATGCAAAATTTGAGATTGGATTTGTTGAGTATTGTAGTTGTGGATAGTTTAAGGTAGTGATGGCCAAAAATCGGTCACGGGCCGGTTATTACCGGTCAGGGATCGGTCCAGTTAAAAACAGTAGTCGGCCGTAACCGGTTATGGTTAAGGGGTCCCGGGGTCTTAACTGATTAAGCTTAACAGTTAATTGGTTAACCTCGACCTGTTATAACCGGTTAAGGATCAGTTAAGGCTATTTTTTTTAAAAACCTTATAAATTATTTAACGATTAGAAATTTAGAATAGAGAGAGTTGAGAGACTAGAACTTGCGAGAAACGAATAAGAGTCGAGACTCGAGAACACGAAATCACGAAGTATAGCGAGAATTTTGCGTTTTTCGTAAGTTGGTAACTTGGTATTCGCCCAAACATCATGCAACTTATTTATAGGGTATATGGGGGTAAAAAGGCCTAAAAACGTTCAAAAATGAAGTCAAACGGCTCCTAACGGCTATAATAACATATATAAAACGGCTATTCTTTTGAATAAAATCGATCCCGGTATAACCTGTTTCGGTTCGGTTACGTAACCGGTTCCGGTCCGGTTATAACCGGTTATGAGAAAAATACCAAAAACCTTAACTGATTAGATTATCCGGTCTTTTAACCAGTTATGAACCAGTTCAGTTATCGGTTAACCTACCGGACCGGTTATAACCAGTTACTGATGGCCATCTCTAGTCTAAGGTAGTTTATGCGAAACATTGGTATTGTGGTAACTAGGGCAACAAGGGACATTTAACGGAAACTTTTTGTTGCCCATTAGGGTGGGGTTCAAATTTACAACAAAAAATAAACAATAGGCAAAATGTTTGTAATTTCAAAATTCAAGGGACGATATCCGGAATTTGGAAAACTATATGGACCAAAAATGTAAATTTCCATGAAGCTGAGCCGAGCTGCTGATTCAGAAAGAGAGTGGATGGGTCTTATGAATTAAAATAGTAAAGCCAAGGCATATTCCACTGTTAGATAAGATCCCATAAATAGTAATATATTCGCTAGATCTTTGACTCATATGAACGATCAAACGGCTGTGATTGGTTCTCTTTCATACACCACCCACGTGCCATCGATCAGATGTTGTTCCTCATGTTACCGTTTGTTCTACGATGTACGTAATGGTTGCTATATGATGATACACGTGGCCCTCTATTAAACCCTATATTAAAGAAAACGTCACCCAAAAAGAAAAACAATATATCTTTTTGATAATTTTTAAAGTCAAAAAGTTGGTCAAAGTTAATCGACATCTCGTATTGGGTTTCAAAGTGTCCGATTCGATCTTATTGGAGTTATAAAAGTTTTGAAGTCTTGTTTAATGAAATTATATGATAATCGTAGATGCATAGATTTAAAAAGATTTTTACATTAGATGACACTAGAGGTCGGTAAAACTCGAATTGAATCGAGTCTTAACCAGGTTTTATAAGGACTGGGTTCAAACACTGTTTGTGTTGATCGAGCCTTACAAGAACTAGGCTGGCCCAGATCGGGTCGGGCCTTCAGTCCCTTATTTGGGATCGGGAGAGGCGGATTCACTTATTTGGATATGAGGGCATAGGCCCCATTAAATAAAAAGAACAAGAAATTTTAAGGTTAAAATCAAGTTTTTTTGTAACTTCTTAATTCCTTCCACCAAATTTTTGTATGGGATCCTATCAACCAAAAAAAGTATCTTGTAATCAACTGAAAAAACCAAAAAAACTTTCGAAATCAACTAAAAAAACCGAAAACCCAAAAAAATATCTTTCGAAATCGCCAAAAAACACTTAAAAATCCCTTAAAAGCAACCAATAATACTTTAAAAATCTCTCGAAACAACTAAAGTAGACTAGAAATATATCGGATAACTTAGCGGGTCTTTAGTCCATCTTAAAGGTTCCCTCACCACGAAAAATTTCTAGATCCGCCACAGGGGATTGGCCTATGTCTAAAAATCCCAGACTTTTGTAATCGGGCCTTCGACCAAGCCTCGTAAGGATCAATATTTTTTCTTTCCCTTTTTTTCCCTTTCCTTTTCTAACATATAAAACTACATTTATTTTAAAAAAAATTTATAACGGTAAACGTTTTTGCGTTTTGTAACAAGAATAACTTCCAAATAGGAATAACTAAACGAGAATAACTTCCAAATTGAAAGAAAGAAACGAGATGCGATATTATGAACTTTTTTTTTGCATTCTGGAAGTTGGCGACTGACAACAAACTCTAACTACATCTATATAGCAATGATATATCATAAAAGATCAAAAAACACCTATATTGTGAGAAAAAATGGTCAAAAAAGGGATATATTTTGAAATTTTAGAAAAATTACGAAAATCCATCGGGTCAGACCTGGACTGAGCCTTCCAGCTAGCCGGTCCCGGGCCAGACCGGTCCTTTGAAACCACCAAAAACCATAATTGGTCCCTAGCCGATGGTCCTTAATCGGGCTAGGCCTGGCCCATAACCGGGCCTTTTGCCCATCTCTAGGTGACACAATATTTTTTTTCATATGTTTTATTAATACGTCTTTTTTTTTTTAACTTTTTTCGATAGTATATTTTTAGCTTTATATTATTGTTAAAGAAGACACTTTTAAGTTTCTTTTATTTGATTTTTTAAGAGATATTTAAAGGTTTTTTCTTTATTGATTTCAAAATACTTTTACGGTTTTTTTATTGTTTTCAAGATTTTTTTTAATGGATTTCAAGTGTTTCTGTTGGTTGTTTGGTTGATTATGATGTACAATTGCACTTTCTAGAACAATAAGATTGTACTTTTCACAAACCTAATTTCTTTTACCTTACAGCAGAGGAACAATAAGGTGGAACGCATCACTGCAAGTATGCCCATATGTATACCCAAAAAAGTGTATTTTGGCGGAGACACCCTAACCCCGGGTCCCATTGGACCGACGCCATTCTACCTCCATGAGCGCGCCCCTGACAACCCTCTGTCCCGGTCTCCCGCAGCCGGTTGGAATTTAACCCAGGACCGTTCTACCCAATAAGTCCCCAAACTGCGAGCCCCATAGGCATTTGCGAGGTGGAGGTACCGATCAAATATTGAGTAGTGCAAGGATTGAACCCTTGAGCTCAAGGAAGCCAAGGGACAATCTTACCACTAGGCCAACAAGTGATTGGTAAGTATGCCCATATGTATATATACTGATTTATTTTTATTTTATATTATTATTATTATTGTTATTTTTTTATTTTTATTTTTTTTGGGAGGGGGGTTAAGATTGTTTATTTAAAGTGTTCACTAAATTATTTCGATGTTGTATCGGTAATAAGAAGTTTTAGTCTTTGGATGGGATAAACAAAAAGAAATGCTTATACCAATGACAAACCGGTAATAAGAAATTTTTGATAAGTTACTCATTTCTAACTTATCTAACTTATTCC
Organism: Centaurea solstitialis; assembly: GCA_030169165.1. Classification (NCBI taxonomy): domain Eukaryota; kingdom Viridiplantae; phylum Streptophyta; class Magnoliopsida; order Asterales; family Asteraceae; genus Centaurea; species Centaurea solstitialis. The sequence continues at coordinate 30,719,697 of CM058044.1, read as the reverse complement.
GGTGTGGTATTTCTATAAGTTACTCCCTTCTAGTTTATTTGTCAGACACTAAAAAATAACTAATCAGCTTATTAAGTTTTGTACCATCATAAGTTCATCCAAACACTTTTTATAAAGCTTCAATTTAACACCATATAAATTGATAAACATTTTTTGCCAAAAAAGAAAAAAGCATAAGTTATTTTAAATAAACAATTCCAAACATCCCCTAATATTTATTGTTAAATATACTTGTTTTAAAACATTATTTCTACATTCCTAAAGTAGAATTTAACCTAATTTTGATATAAATAATATACATATTCTAACATATTTTCTGTTTTCATGGTTTGAACAAAAAAATCAAACTTTAAAATTTATAATTTCATTTTACCGGCCCTTATTAAAGCCGTGTTAAGTGATCATTTTATTAAAGCCTTGTTAAGTGACGCAAGATGCTTTTTATGTTAGATGTTTTTGTTATGAAAACGTAAAACTTTTGTACAAACAATTGATGCTAGATATCATTTCAATAAAAGAAAAAGACAAAACCTTAAATCGACCTTGACCCTATCTGAATCAACCCCTATTGGATGAAAGGGATTCCGATAATGAGCTGACAGTGACCACCAACTTTGGCCTTTGCTATTTTCTGTTGTGACCACCTGCAATTATTGTTATTGCTTCTACTTCGTTTTCTCCTATCAACTTTTTATTTTACTTTTTGTTATAAGCCTTTCACTTTTCTAGTCAAGTTATCTTCATGATTTTCGATATCTTTAATCGATTTATATTCTTCTTTTGTGTTAATATATAACATCTTGCTCTTTTTTTCGACATTTCTTAGTGTACAAATGCAAATCCAGCCATAAAGAAGGATAGACCATGAAAGTAGACGGAGTTGCTTAGATCCACTAGATGTTAGTGGTGCAAATTCCATCGCACTCACCACTACCTCTATCTCTATGAAGCGGTATTAATGGTTTTTTTATTTAATCATAGGTTTTATTAATAATATATTAGTTTTTTATTTTGTTTTCTTAAATGAATTTATGAGGATTTGCTTATAAGTCTAAGTGTTGGTTAATATTCATCAACAAAAAAAGTTTAATGTTTTCAAATACACATGGGTTTAGAATAGAAGGCGAATAAATAAGAAGAAAATAAAATATCAAAATACTTTCAAGTGAAGTATTTAGGTTGTTGGTATCGCCTATTTTTTTCAATCAGGCTCAATGGGCTTGAGTGAGTAGCACTACACATGCAATTGGGTATGTAATCAGGCTTGGTGATCGGGTTTGAGGAACCAACTCGACCCGATTTTTGCCTCTTTCAATTTTTTTAATCAATCTATATATACTTAAAAGCAAATCCTAAAGTTGCTTAGGTGGCATCATGAAGAGGTTCCATTCTCATTTTTCATTTTTCTCATAATTTTGAATTTTTTTTAAACAAAAAGCTTTTCATTACATAAGTTTAAATTATCATTCATAAATATATGTTAATTAATCATTTATTTCACTTCTTTATGTTACAACCATTCATTTTCCCTTATTTATTTTCATTAAACATTCATTTTTTCTTATTTAAGTACAATGATTTTTTTGTTGAATATGTTATTGGTTTTTTATTTTTAGTCATACAACAACATACTTCTAATTTTCTTCTTCAAACACACTTTCTTTCACAAAAGGAGTGATCTAGGATATTGACATTTGTTTTTTTCTATTATCAAAGCTTCATCATCATACGACATAAAGAAACATTCTATATGTAAGTCTTTTATACAACTACTCCTTTTACTTCAAGTGGTTTTTCTTTTGTTTGTTGGATTTCTTATTGGTTTTTTTCATTTTTGTGTCATACAACAACATGCATCTTATTATTTTCTTCGAACACATTTTCTCTCACAAAAAAGAATTGATATTGGGTATGGACTTCATATGATCTTTATGTTGTTCTTTTGCAATTGTTTTGACTTCATATGATCTTTATGTTTTTTTTTGTAGTAAGTGATAAAAACAGGAACAAGCTCTAAAGATCGTTAAATATGTGAAATAACATCAATGTTTCATCAGCATACTGCACAAAGAAAAGTTCTTCATGTATCTATTTCAATCAACTACTTTAGTTTCTGTATATTATTGATTTTATCTATTTTAAAATTTCATTATGTATTATTAACTTAATTCTCATTTTTATATATTTTTTCTTAGGAACATAGACCATGATGCTAAAAAAATATGTGTATTATTTATTAGAATATTACATTGTTACTGGCAAATGCGTCGTAAATCTTCAATGGTTGAATTGTGTTTAAAACTAGACCAAATTTCATTTATGAAATTCTTTTTCGCTTCATACAACTTAAAAGTTCCAACCATGGAACTATGTTACAATCTAATGAGATTTATACAAATTGTCAATAATGTTACCACAGACAATTAATTTACAAAATAAAGTTGGTGAATTACCTCCACAAAAAATGACAAAAATGATAATATTTAACAATGCTATGTAATTGGATTCAAATACCAAATGCATCAATCTAAAGTTTGACTCAAATCGCAAAAAAAGAAAAGAAATTGAAAGAATTACTGTTAAAAAAATATTGGAAGGAAAAAACTTTTACATTAAAAGAAAAATGGCATAGACCTTTGATATTTTTATAAAAAATATAATAATGATAATGATAAATATAAACACTTTTTGTATCATATTTAACTATATATATATTATTATTTTTTTAATGAGGTTATAATTTGAAAATATTATAATATTTGTTTTTTTAAGTTATTTTGACTTTTTTTAATGTTAGTTTTGTATCAATTTATTTTAAACGACATCTAAATGTTATATATAAATATTTAAACTATGTTTGTTATTATTTATTTTTTATTTCACATGTAACATATTTCAAAACTCTATTAATTGAATAGCTCCAAGACTAATATTTATTTAAAATAGAGTATTGTATAGACTTGCACATATTATATATATAATTTTTATAAATTGCAATAGATATGTTAAATTACTAAAAAAACATCTCAGTTTAATGAAATATAATGTTTATATGGACATAGAGAAGTGTTTAACATATTAAACATTTTTAAAAATCAAAATGTGAAGAAAAGATAGAATAAGAGACTCTAAGTATACGACGAAGATGTCATGTTATCTATTTAAAAGATCTCTTATATATATATATATATATATAGATCGGATTCAGATCATATAAGATCATATTGTTTTTGGAGATCAATAAAACATTGTGAAGGTAAATGTGACATTATTTTTCCAAACAAGGTTCGAAATAATTTGTTTTTACAAAGTTGAGGTTTTAATGAAAATAAATTTGATATTTATTTTACATAAGTTTTAATAAAGTTTCTGACAAGATTGTTCGTTCCTTCAACCATTGAACCGGTAAATCCAATTGTATTCATATCATTACTACATATACATTTGTCATCATTTACATTAAATATTTTCAATTATATTATTTTTATTTACCGTTTAATCTCCCTTACATCTTTTGATACTTATTATTTATTTCATAATTATCACTAACCCTATGGCCTATACAATTTCAATTTCAATAAAGAGTGAAAAAGTTATTCATTAAAATTCTTTATAAATTTATAGTTGCCACGTAATTTTTCTGTTTATGAAATTATATTTGATAAAAATCACTTCTTACGTATTAAAATTTTGTATGCAAGATAAAATGGAAAAATAACTATCATGAAACGACTAATTTGGTTAGAGGTGTACTTCAATGAGTAGATATATCACCTATTATGTTTGCCTCTGCTTTATACATTGATCTTTATCTTAAAGACTTGATCACTTCTCATGTATTTTAAATGAATCAATACAATCTTTATTTATCATGGACACGTTTATATTATATTTCATTCAACACATCCTATGTGTCTGACTTTAGAACGTGTAATCCATACCACAAAAAAGTTATATTTTCACACGTTCAACTTCATTATGTAATTTCCATCATCAGATTTTATTACCGCGCATCGCGTGGTTCACACCTAGTATATATAAAGGAGACATAGGAGAGAGAATCAATGAGAGCTTATTTCACCTATTTATCTTTTTTCTCCTAATTTTGATTTATTTTTAATTCTTTCACCACATTAAATGCATAGACTTTCCATTTTTCTTATTCTTTTTATTAATTTAAATCAAAATCAAATATCATCAATATAAATAAAAATATAATTAGTTACCTTTCATTTTATTTTATTATAACAACATATAATAAAATTAAAACCTTTAATTTTATTAGTTTTATTTTATTATTTTAACTCACATTTTATACTTAACTTTTTTATTTTATGATTCAAAAGTTAATTGAGTAAGCTAATAATACTTATAAATAAATATTTTTAATAAAAAAAACCTTTAAGTTTATTAGTTTCATTTTATTATTTTAACAAACATCTTTATTTATGTGATACATAAACTAATTGAGTAAGCTAACAATCAATATAAATAAAACATTTTATTAAATAAACTAACAATACTTATAAGTAAGACATTTTATTAAAAAAACTAACAATACTTATAAAACAAAACTTTTTATTAGTTTCAATTTGAATAAACTAACAATACCTATTGTTGATCCAGTCTTCCCATGACTTTGTGAAATATCAATGATCCTTTATCTATCTTCTGTTAATACTTAGTACTGCTGAAAGATGAAGTTCACTACTTCAGCGATTCTTTATCGCTGACAGTTTGGGCAATCAGCGACTGCTGATCACTGACTCCGTTCAGTATCAGCAAGAGCTGACATCAGCTAAGTATCCCCTGAAAAACAAATTGTCATGCCATAAGAAAACCATCAGCACCATCTATTGATGTAAGCTGAATGATAGAGTCAGCGAGCTTGTGATCTGAAGTTGAGCTCAGTGATAGCAAGCTGACTACTCTGCATGACGTTCTACTGAAGACAAGTCACAGTGCCTCCCTGGTCTTTCCCAGAGATCAGCGACTCTAAGGCCCGATCAGTGACTTGCTCTTTACGAATTCAAGATTTGTCTTTCCCTCCTATATGCACACAAAGGATTTGATTTGCCTTTCTGACAAGAGTACAAAAAGGGGATGTTTCTTCACTGCTCCCTCTTTGCTTGTCAACCATAAGGCAACTGTACACTATAGACCATAACCCTACCATGTATGGGTCGTCGTCTGTAGTGTATAGTACAATAGAACCACACACAGTTTGCCACGTGCAAAAGTGGTTTTGCCATGCATTTAATGCATGGGGGTATAAACATGAGTATTAGGTTTGTTCTTCAAACCAACCTTGGTTCATGCTTCTATACCCCAATCCTTTCTATCTCTATCAAGGTTAACTTCTATCCTTCTCTATTCTTGCTTTGTGCATAAGCAAATGCTTCGTGAAATACTTATGGATTGTTTGGATCTTGACATAGTCTAGATCCGCTTCAACAAACAATCTACTTTAGTTCACACAAAAACTCCATAGGGGTTGTGAATTAAATTAAGTAGAAGAAACTGTGTTGATTGTATTCAACCCCCCCCCCTTCTACAATACAATTTACACAGTTGGCCATCGAAAGAGGACCAACACCTATAAATAAGACATTTTATTAAAGAAACTAACAATTATTCTTGAAATTAATGGAGTTAGAATGCAGATTCGTATACATCGTTGATGTTGCAAGATTAGATGTTGATCTAATGACGTTGTGGATCTTGAAGAGATGAAGAGATGAAGAAATCAACAGAACTTCGATGATTGAAGGGAAGGACGCCAGAAGTTGAAGGTAGTGGAATCGACATTGCAGGTCAAGGAGGAGGAATCTGACACTGCTGGTTGTGGTGCACCACATAGGCTCAACAAGACACGATGGTGAAGAAGAAAAATAAGCAATCAAGAGAGCGGGGGGGGGGGGGGGGGGACATATCCAGCATGGATGAAGATCTCCGACAAACGTTGAGATATCTGACAAGGGGGTTTAGGGTGAAGAGTTAGAGAAGGAGAGATGTGAAGAGGAGGAGGATATTTCACTAGTTGAGATATCCGATAAGGGGGCTTTTGTTTTTCTTGTTTTATGACATGTCATCTAAAGTTAACAGCTTAGCTGCAGAATACATAATGAGACCTTATGTGTATGAAAAGTTTGTTTACAGACCCTAAAATGATAGTTTTGTAAACTCATTCCCCAAAATAAGAACTAGCTCAAAGTTGGTTTCATTTTGATGCAATTTTCCTAATACTTAACAACTATAAAAAAATGGTTAAATTAAAAAGATTTGAAACAAAATGAAATCAAAGTTGATTTTATTAACTTCATTCTTATTTGAAAAACTAAATTTCAAAGCTTCTTACTTTAAAAAATCAAAATGGAACCAATTTTGATTTTGTTGTCATGTTAAAAAAGTCCACTAATCCAAGAAGTGCACCATTTTGGCCCCTTGGGAATTTGCAATGCAATCTTGAATCTTTTTATAGGAAGGATAAAGAAAACGGGGGAAAATGCAAGAAATAAAAAAATCTTGTGTTCTTAAGCTTTTTTAGAAGAATAAAAAGGAATTACAAAAATAATATGTTGATTTTCCTCCATTATATGAAAGGAAATAAAGAGAAAACTTATAACAAACTAAAATTATTTATAAATTCACCCATTAATTGCAATTTATTGTAAAATTTAAGAGAGTATATTTATAAAAATGATATATTTTTGTTTTCTCTTCTATTTCATTGATTTCATTGGTTTTCTTTTACATCTTTTCTCAATAATACATAAAAAAAATTGTCTAAAGGGAGAGTTGAAATGATAATACCATATAAACCAAAGGGACAAAACATGTAATTTACTCAAGTTTTTGTAAATTAAAGGTTCTCAAGATTTTTACAACTTTTTTTTAATTTCCAAAATTTTCCAAAACAAGATTCAAACAAAAGACTTATTTACAGACTTTTAATAATAAATTTCAAACTTAGTAAAATACATATAAACATATTTGTGTTAAAGGATATTTTTCAATGGTGTAATTCATGTCAAACTTAGACCAAACTTGAACTTGTTAGATGAAATTAGGGCTCAAGATTAATCTTAAGATTTTTATTTAGACTTAACTTTTTTTCATCTTAAAAAACCGATTTAAAACCAATCTAATCTAAAACTAACTTTTAATCATGCTCAAATTATATATTTTAGATTAAAATAGACTAAGCCAATTGACCCACCATTAAGCATAAGTTCCAAAATTTCAATGCTTTTTTAAGAAGGTTATTCAATATTATATGAGCTCTCCATGTGTTTCTTTATCAGCATTTATCATCTTTTTTACTTTGCCAAGTGCTTTTTAACTTCAAATGATTAACTTTAACTTCAATAATCATGAAACTTTTCAAACCCAAAAATATGAGATATACTGTTTTTGGTCAATACATGGACGGATTTGAAGAGGGGCACACGGTGGCATGGGCCACCGTCAAATTCCTCTGTCGTAGTGTAAAAAATTATGGTGTCACCGTATCAATTTGTCGTATGCCACTATATATATTTTGAAAATACAATGAAAACAAAAGTTTTCTTTGGTTGAGTTGGTTAGTTACTTGCCTTGTAATCATTAGGTCATGGGTTCAAGTTCTATTAGGGACATTTTTTTTTATTTTTGCTTTTAATTTCATATTTAGTGTTTATATGATATGAGAAGTAATTAAGATGTAGATAGCAATTCAAATGGTGAAATTAGCTTTCTCAAGGAAAACTACAAGAAAGAAAAAGATAAGACCAGGTTGACTTTTGAGAAAGTCAAAGAATGAAAAAAGTTGGCCAGCTTTGGAAATCTTGACCTTTTTTCAAGTTTCTATAATTTATTAAATTCTGGAACATGTTTTTTTAAATTAGTGACTAGAATTCTTTGACCAGAGAAAACTAGTCTCCCTAATCTTTTATTTGCAAGTCAAAACAAGGTTTGATTTTTCGAAAACAAAAAGGTCAAAACCAGCAAAAAAAAAAGAACAAAGATTTATTGAGTTTTATGTACAATTAAATGACATTTGAATCAAGATTTCATGAAATAGAAGATGGGTTTTATTCAATTAAGATAGAAAGATAAGTGTTCTGACCTTAAAAGTTAATCTTCGGACATAAAAGTTCGTTTTTAACCAATACGATGGATTCTCATGATTGACTGCTCCTCTACCGCGGAATTCGACCATCCATTTGGTCAACCACTCTCCTACAAGATTTAACACCAAAATGTGGAGGTTGTAACTTGTAATAAAATCAAGAAACTCAATATAAGAGCATGGGGTGTAGCCATGTTGAAGCATCCCATGCTTCAGCGCCACATTAGCTATGCCAATGCCATATCAAGAGCTAGTAATACTCATGCTTCAATGACATGTGATTTTTATTTAAAAAACACTACTCTTTCTTTCTCCTATCCTCTATCTTCCTCCTATCCTCTATCTTTCTCTCTCATCTCTCTTTCTCCTCTCTCTAGCGGCATGGCAATGCCGAGAAACTCCATGCTTCAATGGTACCACATGGAAGGGGTGGTGTTCCCTGTGGTACCACATCGCCACCTCTGCTATGTTGTGCCCACACCCATGACCCATGCTCTAAAAAAGAAGTCAAAATTGAACTTTGAAAGTCAAAGGGCATACATAAGGAAGACATTTGAAGTTGCAGTCAAATTTAACCCAACGCCACCACCTTTTAATGACATTAACAACATCTACAAGATGCCATAATTTAGCTTTATGATCAAAACTAAGTTTGTAGTTATGCACAAAGACTCCAACTTTGTAAGGGTAAAACAATCTTTTTTGTTGCAATTTTGATCATAGCTAACTCAAAATAATTATGCACAAAGACTCAAATTTGCAAGGGCAAAACAAACTTTTCATTGCAACTTTGATCAAAACTAACTCAAAAACACTATAATTATGCGCAAAGACTCTAATCTTGCAAGGGTTAAAACGGTCTTCCAACGAAATTTTTATAAAAATTAACTCAAAACACTATAATTATGCACAAAGAGTCTAGCTTTGCAAGGGTGAAACGGTCTTTTTAGTGCAATTTTGATAAAACCAACTCAAGAGTATCATATTGTGCACCAGGACTCCAATCTTGCAAAGGATAAAACAGTCTTTTCATTGCAATTTTGATCAAAACTAACTCAAGAGTCAGTCATCCTTGTGTACCAAGACTATAATCTTGAAAAGGGTATTAAAGTCTTTTCAATGCAATTTTGATTAAGACTATCTCAAGAGTCTATCATAGTGCACCAAGACTTCAATTTTGCAAAGGGTAAAACAGTCTTTTCATTGCAATTTTGATCAAAACTACCTCAAGACTCAAGAATCCATCATTGTGCACCAAGAGTTCAATCTTGAAAAAATAACAAAACTTCGATGGTTGAGTCGATGTTGTTGGTCGAGGAAGAGGAATATGACGTTGATGGTTGGGGTGCACCACATAGACTTAAGGCAGACACAATGGTGAAAAAGAATGGGCGAGATATCTGGTGTGGATTGAGGTCTCCAAGGAAGGTTGAGTATCTGACAGGGGGATTTAGGGAGGAGAGTTGGAGTGGGAGAGATGTGAAGTGAGGAGGAGGATGTTTTATTTTGCATAAGATAACTGTTTAAAGGAGTGATTTGGATTTTCTAATATCCAACTAAGCTTTTGTTTTTTCTTGTTTCATGACATGTCATGTAAAGTTAACCGGTTACCTGCTAAATAATAATGAGTATTAATGTATGAAAAGTTTGTTTAGGGACTCTAAAATGATAATTTTGTAAGTCCGTTCTCAAAAATTGGAATTAGCTCAAACTTGGTTTCATTTTGATACAATTTCCTAATACTTAAGAACTATGAACTATATCAACCCACCGAAAAGGTTAAATTAAAAAGAATAGAATGGAATCAATTTGATTTTATTGAGTTAATTCTTATTCGAAAAAAAAAAAAAAACAAATTTCAAAGCTTCTTACTTTATAAAAATCAAAATGGAACCAATTTTGATTTGGTTGTCATCTTAAAAAAGTCACCTAATCCAAGAAAGTGCACCGTTTTGGCCCCTTAGGAATTTACAATGCAATCTTGAGTCATATTTTTTATGAAGGAAAAGGAAAGGGAAGAAACGAGAGAAATAAAAATTTTGTGTTGAGGTTTTAGGACAACAAAAGGGAAATACAAAAAAATTATGTTGATTTTCCTCCTATATATGGAAGAAAAGAAAAGAAAAAAATTTATAAGAACTAAAACTATTTATAAAACTACCCATTAATTACAATCAATTATAATATATTCAAATTATATATTTTCTTTATTTTATCTCATGCTCAAAAACATTAAAATTTGTTTTTCATTCCTTTCATTAGTTTTATTTTTTATCTTTTCTCAATAACACAAATAAAAAATTAATCTTTTCCCTTTCCTAAATCTAAGCTAAACAACCAAAAATTGTAAATCAATTTGATACAAAGACCCTCTATCTAAACCAAACAATCAGAAATCCTAAATAATGTTTCAAACAAAAAAAACGAAGGTTTATATTGGTTTGGTGTAGTTTGGTTTGACACAATAAATTGGCCGGTTTGGTTTGAAAAATTATCAAACCGGGGGTATCGGTTTGGCCGAGATTTTAGACTCAAACCGGCCAAACCGGACCATACACATCCCTAATAATTAGTTCTTTATTTTATTTTTACATATTTAGTCCTTGTACTACTAAAAGACTAAAATACCCCTTTAACTGACCTACTTAACAGAACTTTTTAACGGAGTTACAAATCATGGACTCAAAACGTTATAAAGTATAAACATAAGTATCAAATCCATAATTACTTTAAAGATGAACTCAGAGTGTTAAAACCACCAAACCATAATATCCAAATCTGTAATAAACTCTTTATATATTTTAGATGAAAATAGACCAGACCAATTGGCCCACCATTAAGCATAAGCCCCAAACTTTCAATGCCTTTTAAAAGGTTATTCAATATTATATGAGCTCTCCATGTGTTTCTTTATTAACATTTATCATTTGTTTACTTTGCCAAGTGCTTTTTAACTTCAAATAATCAAATTTTAACTTCAATAAAGAATGAAACTTTTCAGACCCAAAAAAAGAAAATGAGATAAACTGATTTTGGTCAATATACAAAACTTGGGGTGGTAATGAATCAACCAACCTACACAATAGATACCATTCCCAAAAGCCCTAAACCATATCTCAAAAACAAAATTCTTTCTCAAAACAATAAATCATCTAAAAAGCATCTTGAGTTCTTCAAGCCTAGCCGATCGAACCTCCTCATCAGTAAGAGCTCCAGCAATCATCCGTTGCTTCCTAGCCTGAACTTGTTGCATCCGTTCCTCCACAGTATCCTATAAAAACAACAAAGTCAACATCTTTTTATTAATAAATTGTCAAATTTTGATATTATTTGAGATTATAAATGTAAAAATATGTAAAACCCACGAAAAATACCCTTTAAAAAAATAAAGTTTCATAGTATAAATGGTCTATATCTAACAAATGAGGGTAGTCATGAAATCATGAAATAGAAGACTACTAGAAACAAAGAAAAAATAAGTCCAGGTTGACTTTTGAGAAAGTCAAAGAATGAAAAAAGTTGGGCAGCTTTGGAAATCTGGGCCTTTTTTCAAAGTTCCTTTAATTTATTAAGTTCTGGAGCATGTGTTATTAAATTAGTGATTAGAATTTTTGACCAGAGAAAACTAGTCATCCTAATCTTTTATTTACAAGACAAAACAAGGTTTGACCTTTTGAAAATAGGGTCAAAAACCAGCAAAAAAAAAAAAACCAAAGATATATTTAATTTTATGAACAATTAAATGGCATTTAAATCAAGATTTTATGAAATAAAAGATAGAAACAAAAGTATTCGAACCTTAACAATGAATCTTCGGACACAAACAGTTCGTTTTTGACCAATACGATGGATTCTCATGATCGCCTGCTCCTCTACCGCAGGATTCCACCATGGATCCTACAAAGATTTATCACCAAAATGTGAAGTTTGTAACTTGCAAGTAAATCAAGAAACTAAATATAAAGAGAAGTCAAAATTGAATTCTGAAAGTCAAAATGGCATACCATAAGGAAGACATTTGAGGCTGCAGTCAGATTCAACCCAACGCCACCAGCTTTTAATGACATTAACAACACCTGCAAGATGCCATAATTTAGCTTTATGCTCAAAACCAACTCAAATAGTCTAATTATGCACAAAGACTCCAACTTAGCAAGGGTAAAACAGTCTTTTCATTGCAATTTTGATTAAAACTAACTCATGAGTCTATCATAGTGCACCAAGACTTCAATCTTGCAAGGGTAAAACAGTCTTTTCAGTGCAATTTTGATCAAGACTACCTCAAGAGTCTATCATTGTGCTCCAAGACTTTAATCTTGCAAAGGATAAAACAGTCTTTTCAGTGCAATTTTAATCAAAACATTTTAAGACTCAAGAGTCTATCATAGTGTACCAAGACTTCAATCATGCAAAGGGTAAAACAGTCTTCTCATTGCAATTTTGATCAAAACCAACCCTTAAGACTCTATCATTGTGCACCCAGACTCCTATCTTGCAAAAGGCAAAACAGTCTTTTCAGTGCAATTTTGATCAAAACTAACTCAAGAATCTATCATTGTGCACCAAGACTTTAATCTTGCAAAGTGTACAAAAGTCTTTTCAATGCAATTTTAATCAAAACTAACTCAAGAGCCCATCATTTTGCACCAAGACTCCAACTTTGCAAAGGGTAAATAGTCTTTTTTTCATTGCAACATTTGTAATAAAAAACCAATGCATAATCAAGATTTTAAGATAGAAATTTACTCACCATTTTATCAGTAGTTTCACTAAACTCCTTCAAAGTCTTCTCCCTATTCTTCTGTGACAAACTTCCATCAAATCTCAAAAACCCAATCTTTTTCCTCTTCAATGGGATCTCCAAAAGATCCAAAAATGAAGTCCACTGGCTGAACACAATGCTCTTCTCTCCAGACCCTCTTTTCCTTATACCTTCCAAACACTCCAACAGTTTCGAAACCTTTGAAGACTCCTTCCAATTCTTCTCGATATCAACTCTAAACTTACTCTCGGTTGGGCACGTAATCAATTCGTTTTTTCTCAAAACTTGCCTACAAATCGGGCATAACCCACAAGCCGGGCTTCGCCAACTTGATAAAAGACACTCTCGACACATCCTATGGGCACATGGTGTGAGCACGGGATCATCGGAAGATTCTAGACATATGGGACACTCAGTGTTTTCACCCCGCTTTAACCCATCAACAACTTCTTCGATATACGCTTTACTTGGGACTTTGGTGGAATCAAGATTTGCATCAAGAAATCTTTTTGCGAGTTTGTTTAGATCCGGGGAATCACCTCGGCTGTGCATACAACAACATGAACTTGTTAGTTGAACAACATCAGAAAAAAGTGAATCAATTGAACACAAAATATAAGTAAATGTCTTAATAGAATGATTTATAAGACTTATAGGGGTTAAAAGACCAAACAGTTGTACGTCAAAAGTGTCACAATTAGATGTTACGATATATTTAAGCATCTTAATAAGGTTTCTATAACACTTCTGAAATAAAGTGGTGTATTAGTTTTTCTATTTAACAAAAATAGGGTACTTTATTTCAAAGTTGTTTTAAAAACATTGTTATACATCCTATGAACTTATCACAACACATCTAAAATAGAACACACAATTGTTTGATCCTATAAAGTAATTTATTAGGACATTGGGAGGTTATTTGGCATTTGCTTAATGGTTTGGTACTGGATGATTAAGTAGTCAGAATGATTAAGAGGCTCTTATGATATAGTCCAAAATGAAATATGGTTGTTTGGTAATTGTTCAGATTCAAATTAGGGCATTGAATGGTTAAGGGCAGCCCAAGATACAAAATCGTTCATAGGGTTTTAGAACCATTAAAATGCAAAAAAATTTCTACAAAACAAGATCGACCTCTTAGCTATTCAGATGTTACCAACTATTAAGAGGTAAACAAAACAACCCCTTAGACATTTTTAGCATCCTATAAAACCAATCCAGTTATAGTGTTCTTTAAATAATTGAATCATGTACCTCATAACAAGAAATGGGTGATTGCAGCATTGTCTCAACCTAAGCAGGAGCTCAAGGATATTAGCATAGTTGTGAAGAACTTTGCCTTGTGCTACAAACTGATCAAACTGGACCTGTTTTCGCATAAAAAGTAACTCATTAGCTACATAGTCCACAACTACACATAAATGTGACTGAAATTCTGAAAAAAAGGAAAAATAACTTACTTTAGATCTTTTGAAAAGGGCATCATAGAAATCACGTTCGGCTTCTGATTGTTCACATTCAATAACTTGGATATCGGTTGGTGGGAGAACAAGAATCGGCCTGAATCACACATAGTTTTAGAAAATCAAACATTTGCTAATAACCGAAAAAATGGCATGAATTAATGGGATGATCATGATATACATACCTTCCTTCCTTATCTTTTGTGTCTTTTGTTCTTCTCAACATGAGTGGCCTTAAAATGGCTTTTACAAGCTTTAGTCCTCGCTTATCGCCATTCTCGTAAGGCTTCTGAATTAGCTTGTTCCACCTTTAAAATCAAGAACAAAATAAGATCAATAAAAAGAAGAAAAAATTCTTTCAATTTTTAGACTAAGATCATCTTATATTGCTTACCATGCCCAATTGCACCATGGCTCAACATGCAAGAAGCACAGAAGACTGTAAAGATCTTCCAAATTGTTCTGCAGAAATGAATTTCATTTAGTCAAAATGATATAAAGGTCATATTTGGCAAACATACACTAGCTTATATTTTGAGCTTATTGAATAAGCTACTTTGAGTTTGTCATAAGCTATTAAGTAGTGTTTTAATAAATTGAAAGGGCTTTTTCCGTTTTCCCATTTATGCCTCTAATATATATCCAACTAACTTTTGAACATATCATTCAAGTCTTTTTACATTAGCATCTAGTTTATCAGGTAACTTTTAGCAAACATGACTTATCAGGCAACAACTAGCTTTCAGCTAAAAGTTTGCCAACATGTAACAACTAGTCTTTCAGCTAGCATCTAACCAACATGTAACTTATTACTTATTAGCCAACAAATTGCTTTTCAACTAACAGTCAGCCAATAAATAACTTATCAACCAAAAACTAGCTTTTCAACCAAGAGTTAGCAAACAAATAACTTATCAGCAAACAACTAGCTTTTCAGCTAACAATTAGCCAACAGATAACTTATCAGCCAACAAATAGCTTTTTAGCTAACAATTAGCCAACAGATAGCTTATCAGCCAACAACCAAGTTAACTTATCAACGAACAAGTTTTTCAGCATTACGCTAGATTATCAACTAGATTGCCAAAATGTTAGATTACCTGAAGAGGAGTGCCGGTAAGACACCAGCGGCAGTATGTAGACAACGCAAAGGCAGCTTGAGCACCTTGGCTCCTTGAAGATTTGATAGTATGAGCTTCATCCAACACCACTCTATACCAATCTACGTTGTGAAAAATGCTTGTCTCCGGATCCTAAAACAACATTTCATATTAAATCCTATTGCTTAAAAGAACTATGGGAATTCATCAATTCAATGTGAAGTAACTTCCAAAACAAATTCAAAAGCTAAGAAGATGAATTACACTTTTATAAGAAGCAGAAAGAACACCGTAAGTTGTTAAAACCACGGTAGGCTCAGCTATCACTTTTGGGTTAGTGCTCCTACACCCTCCATAATGAACGAAAACCGATAAGCTCCCCGGTTCAGAATGAGTTTCGAGCTCATCCTAAATTCCAAAAACAAGATCAATTCACATGTGAATAAAGGGTGTGTTTTCTATATTCATAATGATTCCTAAAAGACCAACCTTCCATTGGCTCAACAAAGCCATAGGACAAACAATGAGGGTTCCACCCCTTGGTCTTTGAGAAGCACTTCTTTGATCATCTTTTTTCGATTCGATGTTCTCTTCACTTTCGGCGGTTCCTTTGCCTGGTCTTGCAAGGATCAAAGAAATGGTCATCACAGTTTTACCAAGTCCCATTGCATCTGCTAATATCTGCACAATTTGATGACATCAGAAAAGAAAATACATCATTATTATGCATATATATATAAGCAATAAATCGAATTAACCCTTTAAAAAGTAGTAAAAGCTTACTCCTCCTCTAGCCATCTGAGTTGCTTTTGGAAACTTGGTAGTTGCTTCCCAGAGAAGATATTTACATAAATTGCAGTAGCCCTTCTGTTTAAAGTTCACAAAAATGTTTATGAAATAGAAAACCTTATAATTTTCAACTCTAAATATAAACCAAACAAACCCAATATATCTCATGCAAAAATATATAGGGTCTTGGGTTGCAAAAGAAAAAAAAAGAAATGAAAAGCTAAGAGCATGTTTGTTATTAGCAGCTTAATGGATCTCATAACTTATTCTGTCAACTATACATGATTGTTTGTAGTGGCTTAATGATATAGAAAGTGGCTTGTTCATTAAGCTTTTAAAGGGTGCTTTATGCAAAAAGCCAGATTTTCTCTGGTTTTTTCCCAATAAAAAACACTCTTCTGAATCATGAAAAAATCCTTCTAAATAAAACCTTCCCAATTCTATTTTATGCAAACAAACAGCTTTATCCATACAAAACTTAATGAAAAAACAACAAAACAGCACCTAAGACCAACATAAATAAGACCAAAAAAAATGAGAGGAACATACTCATCGCATATCCGATATGCAGCCCAGCACGGATGCAACGTTTCTTCAGCCTTTTCAACATCCACACCTTTCTCAGATTCAGTCATCCAGTAAAGAGCCTGCTTCTGATATGGCCTCAAATCACATGTAAGAGTTGTTGGAGGATTCATTTCCTACAAAAAGTGAAAAAATACGACTTATTGATCATGATTCAGTAAACATAAAAAACAACACCCATAAGTTAGATTTTTATATATACCTCCAAGTTATACATATCTGCAGCACCAACAAGCTTGTTTAATGATGATTCAGAAAGAATCTGACCATCTTCATTGGGTTCTAAAAGCAACGGTTCACCGCCCTTTCGTCGTTTTCCCACAGGTAATGCTGATACAGCTTCATTTAAATCATTCTGATAAACCAATTCATATAAAACCAAGTTCAGAAAATTGAATTTAAATACAAATGAAAACACTAAATGACTAAATCAAATCAACATACTTCAAGATTTAGAACCCTTTTTCGAGAATCTAGCTCCTCTGGTGTGAATTCAGCCTGATCAAAACACAGTTAGCAACAGCTTTTAGAACTACATTTAATTAAAATTCAATTACCTTAAACTTTAAGAATAATATACCTTTTGAAATGGACTCTTTTTCAACAGTTTAAACAAAGTTAAGAGAGGGTAAATTGTGGAATCAATGTTGGGGTTTGCATCCAGCTTCCAAGAAGTCTTTCCATCTTCAGTGAATATTGAATGGTGAATGTAAAAACTGCCCACCAAAACCAACACAAATAAGAATCAAAATAATCATTCCTTTAACACCATTTTTCAAATAAAGTTATTTAGAGATGAATATTGAACCTTATATAAAGCATTATCTCTTGCATCATGCAAAGATTCACAGGTGCAGCCACACATCTACCAAGAACTTTAACCTTTTTTGAATTAACAAGTGGAATTAAACACTTTGACCACTCCATTGGAAGCCTACCAACCTGCAAATTAAAAACATACAACCAACAATCTATTCAAAACTATTTCCTCAAATACAACACTAATCACATGTGAATATTATAAGAAAACAGCACTAATCATATATGAATATTATAAGAAACACCAACACTAATCACATGTGAATATTAGAGAAAGAAAAAAAGTTCTACCTCTCCTGATCTTTTGGTAGAAAATCTTACAATCCCAGAAGCAGCATATGCAGCTTTTGAAGACATCCAATAACTACTTTTACTCCTTATATCTCCATTAGGGAAAGCAAAGTGAACAATCTCATTGTCTTCTAGTTTTCTCCCTTTTGTAGTTGATAACCCAGTAATTGCAGTCCTTCCCACCAACAACCAATCTGCTTCTTGTTCAAAATCACCATTTTCAATAACAGCCAAACTCACCTTCATATTATCCTCTTGCTTCGCTTTCTTCGAATTCAAACCGTAAACATTTGGGGCTACCGATGAAATCGGCTGAACCAATTTCGGCTTTTCCTCCACTTTAACAACTGGTTTCACTTTAGAATCCATCTCAGATTCATCCATTTGTTCTGATTTAACGGAAATGGGTTCTTGCTTAATGAAACCACTTTGGGATTTAGGGTTTAAGTCAGATTCGATACGAACAGAAATGGGTTCGATATCGAGAACCGGTTCAGATTCATCATCGGTTTTTTCCTTCTTAATGAAATCAAGATACCGAGGATCGTTTTCAGATAAAACCTGAGTATTGGTTGCTTCTAGAAACTCAGAAAAAGACATCTTACGTTTCATTGCATTACCTCCCAATTGTCGTTCTTCTTCTACTTCTTGCTTGATGATCATCATCTGGGTTGTCGAGATTCGAGTCCCGCCGGTGCTCGTGACCGTCCGTTTGACATTGAATTCCGGCGAGTCTTCTTCAGCCATGGCGTCTGCAAGCTTTATTGGTTTTGAATCCATGGAATTGGTGGTATTTGGGGCTTCTTCTACAGAAATTGGTGGTGTCTCCATGGAATTGGAATCGAATTAGAGTGAAATAGTTGAAGGATTTTGATGAAGAAAGGGATTGGAAATGTGGAATTAGGGGGAAAAGGGGATTTATTTATTTATTTAGGGGATAAATTTTGGGCGCAGGTGTTCATCTTTCCTTTGAAGCTTTTCGCGGGTGTTTTTTGAGTTTTTTTTACCGCAAAGATTCGACGGCTAAAATTTTTGGCGGTAAAAACTGCTTTCCTGTAATTTTGGTTAGGGTTAACTGGAAAAAGAAAGTAAAAATGTAATTTTAGTGAAATGGTAGGGGAGTAATTTCGGGAGATTTGTTAATATAATAAACTATTTGGATAGAAAGTCACATTTGATTGAGGGTTTTGGCAAAAATTATCTTTATATAATAAAATTATCTTGATAGAAATTTTCATAAATAATTTAGAGTAGATTATGGTTTTGGTTTTTGTAGTGTGCAACTTTTTTACAAAAGTGGTCCTAAAGACCTTTTTTTTTTATCGTAGATTTGGTTTTTGTGGTATGTATTTTTTGTTAAATGAAGCCTTGAGCTTATTCGGTCAGCTCAAGAGCTTATTCGGTCAGCTCAAGACAGATGTTTGGTAGTTGCTTAATCCAAAAAATGGTAACTTATTCAGTCAGCTTTCAAAAGATCCCTGTCACACCCCAAATTTCATGGGTCGTGACTTAAGCTCAACAATTAGCATAAACCGCTAAAATCATGATCATCTTACAACATTCGCAACGAAAAACTTGAACAGCTGAAAACATAAATAATCCTGAAGTCATAAAACATGGTCAGTTACATAAAACAACATAATGGGATCATAGATCATGACCAGCTAACTTGAAGAAGGACCTGTGCAGTCCTTTGCCCTTACTAGTGCTCGCTTTCTCAAACCCCGAGATACATAGTATATTAGCTATAGCTAAGTAAAGTCATGGTTTTTCAATTAAAAACATTATACATATACAAATCACTTTAAACACATAGGTTTAAAAGCAACATTGAACATCAACAAGCTTATGCATAAAAACTTTCAACAACTTGCACGCATGCAACTGACACGTTTGAGATCTCAACTAACTGGCATAGTGTGTGGGGTCAACTATTTGATATGCCTTAACCATGTACAGTGACCGTAATGTATATTGGTTAGGCTATAACTGTCTCGACAAACCATGTACAGAGGCACCCTCGCGGTACTTGTGTCGTCTTGACCACACACACATGCCCAACTCACCATGCATCATTCCATATAGTACTGAAACACTCGACATGCTTTAAAAACTATAAACACATAGCATGCTCTTTCATGGTAAGATATACTAAACAATTATGAATACATCATAATAGAGCTAAAAACCACATTTGCTTATATTGTTCTTACTGAAAATACTACGCACAATACTATTGTATGTATCCCGTTTCAAATCATATGAAACTTACATGAATGCATGTATAGTAGGGGTGTAATCAAGCCGAGTTGAGGCGATACAGTGTCAAGCTCAAGCTTGACTCGGTACCAAAACTCGAGGCTTGAAACTCGACTCGAGCTCGACCGAGCTTTGATTTTCATGCTCGACCGAGCTTTGATTTTCATGCTCGAACTCGACTCGAGGAAGTACTCAGCTCGACTCGACTAAAATTCAATGTAAACATAGTAGTAGATTCATCGAAGTGAATGTTAAAAATCATTCTATTAAAAAAATTGTTGTTAATCTCTCTTACAATGAGAAATGCCTTTTTTATTCATGTAATAATCGATTATGTAAAACCCCAAATCACTGGGAATTTTGATTCAAAACTTAGTGAATCATCACAAATCCTAAATTAGAAGCAACAACAAAATCCAAAATCTAGAAACCAATAAAAAATTGATAGAAACCCATGACTAAATTATCTGTAACCAATCATCGGAAGAAATTATAAAAAAGAAACAAAAACATCACAGCCAACTCTAGATTAAGTTGTTGCGACTGGAAAAAAAATGGATTACATAGACGTGATCAGTTGCTCATGATGCAGTAAGAGTAGCTTAGTTTTCGACCTTCAATTCGTACTCGACCTCCTAGTCTTCAACTAGTTGAATCAAACCAAAGCTTCGATGGGAGGGAGGAGATGATAACAGGGAAGAAAGCGAGTAAGTGAAAGTGATGGCTAGAAGGAAAGTAATGAACTAGGGTTTTGTTTAAGCCTCATATGACATTCGGTATTAATGTAATGTCATATATATATAAGGGTAAAATGGTAATATAGTGTAGGTTCGATTAGGCTCGTGAG
Organism: Centaurea solstitialis; assembly: GCA_030169165.1. Lineage (NCBI taxonomy): Eukaryota > Viridiplantae > Streptophyta > Magnoliopsida > Asterales > Asteraceae > Centaurea > Centaurea solstitialis. The sequence continues at coordinate 30,698,672 of CM058044.1, read as the reverse complement.
TCAAACAAGCTGAGTATTTCAGAACTCGAGCTCGGCTCGAAAGGTACTCGAGTAGCTCGAGCTCGGCTTGGTTCACCTCGAGTCGGTTTCGGGTAATTTTCAATCGATCTCAAGTAACCCGCGAGCTGTCTCGGCTCAGTTACACCTTAGTGTATAGTCCAAGCCAATGTCCCACTTAGTGACCTACAGGGTCCATTCAAATGCTACTATCAATACCTTGAACTTAATTAATTAACACAAGTCAAATATTGTTGATCCAGCTTTCCTAAGACTGGTGAAATAATAATGACCCTGATCCTACTTAGTGTAGATACTTTATTTATAATCAAGCTTGAGGAATTATCATTGAGAATGTTCTTTGATTATTCTATTGTCAAGTCTTACTTTAACATGTACTTATCTACATTAGCGGCTCGCTAAATCTGTTTGGCATCTCTAATGAATGATATCCACAAATGAAGTATCAATCTCCAAGACAAAGAAGTCAAGTGACAAGAACCATCAGCGATGTCGAAGAAGTAGTTGATGATAGAGTCAAGGTCGCTCATGATCTGAAGACGGAACTTGGTGATAACTACCTGACTACTTATGCCTGACGATATAAAGGGAACTAGTCTCAGTGACCGCTAATGTCTCAAAGGACAATCGATCTCTAGTCACTGATCAGAGACTTGTCCATGACGAACCATTTGTCTTATTATCTTTAATGCAAAAAAGGATGTCCATGCTTTTACTAACATAATACAAAGGGCTGTTCTAAACACTATTTCCTCTGTACTTATCAGCCATAAAGCAACTGTTTACCTTTTTACCCACTATGCTTTCCCATGCATGGGTATATTAAAATGGTAAATAATACACATGGTCAACTAGATACACAATACGTGTAAATGTGACCATGTCATGCATTTAATGCATGCAGTATAAATAAAGACCCAAGACTAGTTCTTCAAACATCCAAGTCTATCTCTAATATACTGAATCCTTTCTCTCTCTTTTTTTCTTTTCTATCGTTCTCACTAGTGCATTAGTGAAAGATAAGTGTTAAACTTAGGATTGTTTAGATTAGGATTACTCTTTTTCTATTTTCGCAACAGTCTTGTAAATTCAGTTTGGTATAATACAAATAATTTAAAAGTGAAATATTTGAGTCAATTGTATTCAACCTCCCTTCTACAATTCCTTACAACTTGAAGGTGACCCTTTGGGACCAACAACTATCCCCGAACCTCAAGTCATTAGTATTTCAATGCCACTAACTCATAATGTCTTAATTACATGCTTATATGTAATCCTAACTTCTAACGATGTCTAAAACTTGTTAATCTCAACTAGCTAAGTTAGTGTTTTCTCATGAGAAATGATTATTTATTATCCCAATATATAATTAATGTATTAAAATAACTTCAATTTAATATAGCAATAAAACTGGGAATATTGTAAAGTAATTATTCTCCTTAAACTTGTTAAAACTCATCCAAATAATCAATTATAACTAAGTTGTAACTAGTTATCAATTAACTTTTATAATTGATTTATCAATCAACCAGTTAATTAATTAAATTAACTAACAATTAATATTTAGATTTAGCCCATGTATCTCAGGCTCACATGATCTTCATTTGGCCCAACCATACACTTAGGAACAACTATCTTTCATTTGACCCAATTATCAAGACTAGGCCTATCACTTAGCTTTTAGCCCGATTTCAAAATATTAGGCCTAACATGTCGAAACCGTCACGACCCGCCACGTTGTGGCCACAACCTTTGGACGCCGTCGACTGCCGCCAGGCGGAACCGCCATCGACCGCCACTTGCCATGGTTGGCATGCATCGAGCATGCCACACCAAACCAAAGGTGGGGTCTACCCATGCCTCCTATGTGGTGGCCAGATGGCTAGATGCTACCTGGACCATGGGTAGGTGCCACTCGGGCTATGGTCGAACGACGTGTGTTGTCTGAGACCTTGGTCGGGTCCTTGCATGCCACCCTGAGCCATGGTCGAACGACGTGTGCCATCTGGAACCGTGGTCGAGTCATGGCTCACGCCACCCGTGCCTTCTCGAGGCGTGGACGGGTTTGGCCTCATGCCTTCCCGAGCTATGGCCGGGTTTTTTCCGTGTTGCACGTGTTCTGGACCAAGCGACTTCCACGTCATCAGCCCCTTTCTTGAGCCGTGGTCATTCCACCTTTGGTTTCACCGATTCACAACCCTAATCACCGTGCCTTGGTGGTTTCCTAATCGGCTGGTGGTTAAATCGCGAACCACTGTCGTGGGTGGTTGCAGTTTTGACTCTAGCCACCTTTTTCTTTCAATCGTAACGAAACGAAACAACGTAACGGGTCATTAACGGGAGCATAAATTTTACCTTTCAATGTCGTCTCGTGATCATGACCGTTGATTCTTGCTAACACCGCCTTAAGCCACCAATCCTGCTAGTCTTTTCTCTCCCCTAACTATTCTCTCTAACTCTTTCTTTTAAGTTTACAAACGAGGTGGTTAACATCATGGGGGATGTTTAAAGAGCTTCAAGTCAGTGGAGGGAAGTGGTAGAGGGAAGTAACCACTCCCACCCTTTTCTTACGTGCATGTAAATCAAATTCAATTTCTCACATTTGAACTTACATACACCAACCATACAACTTTCTCTCATATCCATTGTTTTAGCCAAAAAGAACTTCGAGGACGAAGGTTCCTTGCACTTAGGTTTGAACTTTTCAAACTCGTCAACCATTTCTCATCCAACCAATATAATTATTCTTTCATCTAATAATTACATTTCCCTCCTTCAAGGAACCTTTTTTCCTCGAAGTTCTTTTCTGCTAAACAAATGAGGATACTTCTTTTCCATTTCTGCTTCGGGTTCGCATGTCATCTCAATACCCTTATGGAATTTCCATTGAACTAGCACAAGAGATATGCTCTTATTCCTCAATTTCTTCATTTTCCTGTCCATAATCTGAACTGGCTCTTCTATGTAACTCAACCGATCATCGATGGTTACATCTTCTAGCTCTAGTATTATTGACTCATCTGCTAGACACTTTCTCAAATTTGAAACGTGGAAAGTGTCATAGATTCCTTGCAACCTTGATGGAAACTCTAGCCGATAGGCTACTTGGCCAACTCTAGCTACAATTTTAAATGGTCTTACATATATTGGGCTTAGTTTCCCTCTTTTACCAAATCTAACAATCCCCTTCCATGGAGCTATCTTTAACATCACCCTATCACTGACCTGAAATTCTAATGGCCACCTTCTTTTGTTTGCATGGTATATCTCCTATAATTAAGGGATGGCTAAAGAAGGCATATATTTTGTTAAAATAAATTGTACTTTTTTTATTGATTACCTATATACGGTTTTTAATGATTATAGTATGTGGTTATATAGTTCTTTTTTCTTTTTATGCTCTTCGTGTAAAGGACGATGAATAATCTTGTCGATGAAGATGTGCATGAGTATGATGTGTCCATGCCTTAGTTTGCAATTTTGGATGTTGGGAACTGAAGTGATGTTCAAGTTAACGGCGATGCAATTTTGGATGGAGGAGGTGTGTGTTCGAACGAAGATGGAGGTTTTGGTCCGATGATTTGAGACAGACAGTTTTGCGATTATGTAGTATATGAAGATGGATGTGTGTGTTACAAACTTCTTTAGGCTGTTGTCTTTCTTTAGACTGTTGTCTCCGGCGTCGAGGGGCTGTTTTGTCACTATAATACGGTTTGTTATAGTAGCGCGTGGGCTCGTAAATGGTTTCGTTGCCATAGGTGAATATCGATAGGAGGTTCTAGAATTTCACTGCGAGCAATCGATTGATTTGCTGGCCGACTATGGCTAGTATAAAGGGATTATCTCTTGTAATCCCCTACAATCTCACGCTGCCTTTTGATGATGTCGATGATCAAGATGGTGAAGATGGTGCAGTGCTATTTTCCACTGTTTTTTCCATGAAGATGATGATGTCGACGATCAAGATTGAAGATGATGGAATCCATATTAGAAAATTGTATTATGTATTTACCTGTGCACATCTATTTTTAGTCAACGAAAACATGTGTTTTAAAGCAAATGTACATGTTTAAGTGCATTTCATAATGAACACATGTGTTTATGCAATTCCTAAATAAAAAGTATTATACTTATGTACATATGCACAACAGATTAAACATATCGGTTAAAACCCATATTCATAATATTTGGATGCAATCAAGTTGTTATTGGAATGTGGATATTCATAAATGATAATCGTTTTCAAATATGGTAGGTTTCCTGAAAATCCGCCTTTTGAATTCATTCTCGTTTTTCACGGCCGTATTTTGAGGGGTACACTTGTGTTCCACAAATTAAAGTCTTTTTGCTTTACCCAATTATGTGCAATTGTGTATCTTCGATTTTTATTTATAATATTATTTATTAGTCCATAAAATAGGTAATTAATTATTACTTTAGACCGTGGATCATTTTTTAATATGGATGATATTGGTTAATACGGTTAACACAAAATCAACGGTTAACAAAAGAACCCGACCCTATACACACACACACACACACAGAGAGAGAGAGAGAGAGAGAGAGAGAGGGGGGGGGGGGGGTTCAAGCAAGAACATGATAAAATAAGAAAACATTAAAAAACACATATATCTTGCGTGATTCTTTAGATTAAGAAACATGCTCAAATAATCTAAATCGCATGATCAGGTTGTGTGTACACGTGTGGTTTGATCATGTTTTTTAATCATATGTAATTTCATTGTATGTATTCTCATGTTTTTTTACTTTTATAATATTCTTGTTTACACATAACCCTCTACGTACATTGAAAGCTAAAATGAGAATCGATAATAATTCGAAAACCCAAGAGCCAATTATTTCATTTATTTATTTTTAATGAATAATCCTAACAAATTGCTTTATAAATTATCCATAATAGTCAACAAACATACCATCAACTTCATCATGTACTTCATGCCATCCATTTTACTACTAATATCTAACTTTTCATGTTTTTTGTAAACCTGATTTTTCCTATGCTACTTATGGACTTATGGTCCTCGATATCTCAAGGTAGAGAACTATTTATGAAAATGATCTTAGGCACATGTAGTGTATCTTCTAAATGTTTGAAGAAAGGGAAATGAGAGATTAGTACCATAAGACTAGGCACGTGAAACTATCATATCCCAAACTTATTGTCTAGCTAAATCACCTAATAATAGCAAAGTAAGATTTAAGATAGATTTGGTACCATAAGTTCCACCAAATTTTGTAAAAGGAAAATTGCAAAGGGTCCTCTACTCTTTGGAGCATCATCATATCATACTACTCTTACGAGTTACGACCATCATAGAAAAGTAATTCGCATGTCACAGAACGAGGTAGTAATTTGCATGAATGGTTAGAATGTAGATACATTTTCAAATGTGTAAATTAAAGAACAAAAAAAAAAACATAAGCTAACCAACTATAGCTAGTTTTAATTGAACCATAAAATTTAGCTCGTTTTAAAAACTGTCAAACAAAACTTATCGTCTTCTCCCAAACTTAATTTTATGGCTTAAACTCGTTAAATCAAATCGTCCACCGTTATTCATCTTTACCAATTGCAAAAAGATGTTTTATTTTACAAAGATATATAGTTTGATATTTCTCTAATATAATTGATGTGTGTTGATGAATGGCTGTATAAATTGTATATTTTGCAATGTTCAAAAAACCTAGCCACAACAATTGTCATGGGGCGACATGATAAGATTTGTGTCTCACGTCACGTTACACCTGAGGCACACCATGGTGTAATGCTCATTTTTATAACACGATATTCAGTTAATTTATCTTTTAATGTCTTATCCATTAGTTTTTTTTAATATACAATTTAATTTCAAATTGTTTCTTATCATTGATACATAGAGTGATATTAGAAAAATATATGCTTAAGTTAAGTATAGAGTATTATATATAATATAGATATTTATCTCCATAAGTCATGTCTTAAAAAGGGGGTTGTTATTTGTGTTGGGAACCACGGGTTACAAAAACATGCACAGCGGAATAATAAATCCGGATTCCCATCCAAGGATCCAATCCCAAACTTAACAGATACAATCAAAGGGTGTTTTGATGGTTTTACCTTATACGATTGTTTTTCCGGAAGGCTGATAGGGGTTACACCGCTACTGGCACCACACGAGATTAGTTGCTAGACCACCTCCGGGATCACCTCTAGAAATCGATGGAGAGAGAGAGACTGTAAGGGTTTTCAGGTTTTCTCTGGGTTTTTTCCTTTTTGCTTTATCAATCGAATGAATGAAATAATTCCTAGGTTTACCATATTTATAATTATAAATATGGTAATGCCTTATTAAAGAAAAATCCCGATCAATTTAAAAAGCCCGTTAAGCCTTTTAATTGATTTAAACCTTTTATTTAATTAATTAACTATTAATTAAATGCCTTATCCCTTTTTAATTAATTAACTATTAATTAAACTGATAAAAAATATACTAACTGATATTTTATTTATCTAAATAATAATTAGTTATTTATTATTTATTTCTCACTCAAATAATTAACTTTACAATTAATTATTCCATCAAACTGGTAAATCCACTTGATCTCTAATTGGTGTGCAGCGGTGTGACCTACTAGTGTCTTATAACATTGGACACGGTAAACCCTGTTACTATCTTGCACATAATCCTAACAGACTCCCACTTGTGCCAGACTAGTAACTGTACTGTTACCATTAGCCTAAGGAGGTCCCTAGCCAGACACTTAGGTTAACCAGGTTATAAGATCTCTTACATCCAGAGATACAATTCATACTTGAATTTGTACACAGGTTCATTCCTTTTGCACACGATATTTCTAAAGTGATTTAAGACATGGAGTGGAGGATTCATTTCTTAAAATCAAGTATTTCTTGACTCTGATTTCGATTGCCTGCAGTAACGGATATTACTAAATAACCCCTGTTATTCTATCCGAGCGTGGCCACGCGTTTTCTGCCAATCTTAATCGTCAAGGGGCCCGGAAATATCTCTCTTTTGAAAGAGGTGCAAATCCCTTCTTGACTACTTGCATTTGGATTCACGGCTTCCGCTGCATCTAGTCACGTCCCGTATGGCCACCCAGTTACGGTGCAGCGTTAGTACGTGCTAAGAGTACAGTGGTCCTCGTGTTCCCAAACCAAGTATCTCAGGTCTAAGGACAACCCATCAAGTCAGTGCCTATGACTAAGGCTCCATGAAGCAGACTTGATTACTGGTCACTTCCAATACCCAAACACTCTGATGAGTATCTATAAATACTTGGTCACATCACTTGTGCTTTTATTCTTTACTTTGAATAAATCATCAAGTATTTATAATAGCGTCAAACTCCCTATTGAAATTCCCATTTCAATAAGTGGCTACGGAAATTTAGATTTCATACAAGACTTTGTAGAATCATGGATACGTTAAATATGCAAAAATAGTTAATTTAGAACAATCATGAAAACAAAACCTCCATTTATTTCCAACACACTGTGAAATAAAAACTTTACATGATTACATTGTTTCTAAATTAGACTATAGTAATAATTAATAAACTAATTACTAGCTACTGGCTTTCAGGTACTGCATCCCAATGGAATTCGCATGTGCCTCATGCTTTGCCCTTGCTAGTGGCTTTGTCAGCGGATCTGCGACATTGTCTTCTGTTGGAATCTTGCATATTCTCACATCTCCTCTTCCAATGATCTCTCGGATGAGGTGATACTTTCTGAGCACGTGTCTCGACTTGTGATGCTCTCTAGGTTCCTTTGCTTGCGCCACGGCTCCTGAGTTATCACAGAATATATCGATCGGTCTCGAGATACTGGCAACCACTCTGAGATCCGATAGAAAATTCCTCAGCCAGACAGCTTCCTTTGCCGCATCAGATGCTGCAATGTACTCTGCCTCTGTAGTTGAGTCTGCAATCGTGTCTTGCTTCGAGCTCTTCCATGAGATCGCACCTCCGTTTAGGGTAAAGACATACCCTGACTGTGACCTGAAGTCATCTCTGTCGGTCTGGAAACTAGCGTCAGAGTATCCGGTGACACTAATTTCATCCTCAGTACCTCCAAAGACCAAGAACATCTCTTTCGTTCTTCTCAGATATTTAAGAATGTTCTTGACAGCCACCCAATGGGGTTCACCTGGATTCTGTTGGTATCTGCTCGTAACACTTACTAAGTAAGCAACATCGGGCCTGGTACATAGCATGGCATACATAATCGATCCAATTGCTGAAGCATATGGGACCGATTTCATTTTGTCCTGATCTTGAATAGAAACAGGACACTGTGTTTTACTTAACACTATGCCATGTTGCATCGGGATAAATCCTTTCTTGGATTCATCCATCCTGAATTTCTTCAAGATTTTATCGATATACATACTTTGGCTAAGCCCGATAAGCCGCTTAGATCTATTTCTGTAGATCTTTATACCGAGTATATAAGCGGCTTCTCCAAGGTCTTTCATTTGGAAACATTTGCTTAACCAACTCTTAACACTCTGTAAAGTTGGCACATCGTTTCCTATGAGAAGAATGTCATCTACGTATAAGACCAAGAAGGTTACTATGCTCCCACTGAACTTAGTGTAGACACACGGCTCGAACTCACTTTTGGTAAAACCAAACTCTTTGATTCGCTCATCAAAGTGTAAGTTCCAGCTTCGAGATGCTTGCTTCAATCCATAAATAGATTTTAGCAGCTTACACACTTTATTAGGATTCTTAGGATCTTCAAACCCCTCTGGTTGTTCCATATAGACGTCTTCTGTTAACTTTCCATTCAGAAAAGCTGTCTTGACGTCCATTTGCCAAATCTCGTAATTAAAGTATGCTGAGATGGCCATAAGAATCCTAATTGACTTCTACATTGCCACTGGTGAAAAGGTTTCATCATAGTCAATACCATGAGTTTGCGTGAATCCTTTTGCAACCAGTCTGGCTTTGAAGGTGTGTACGTTCCCATCCATGTCGGTTTTCTTCTTGAAAACCCATTTGCGTCCAACAGCCTTACAGTGTTGTGGCAAATCAGTCAACTCCCAAACTTGGTTGTCGTACATGGATTGCATCTCGGCCTTCATGGCTTCCTGCCATTGTTCAGACTCACTGCCTGACACAGCTTCTCCATAGGATGTTGGTTCATTTAAGTCTCCGCTATCTTGAGAGACTAGGAACCCAAGATACCTATCTGGTTCTTGTCTTACCCTGCTGGATCTGCGAAGGTCCTGTGTTTGCACTTCCTCAATCGGCTCTGATTGAGGTTCAACATTGTTATGTTGAATTTCTGGCTCAACAACTGGTGTAGTGCTTTCTTCGTCTACTACCTGTAGATCTACATCCTTTCTGGTGTTCTCTAAACTGAGAAACTTTTCTTCCAGAAATTTTCCATTTCGAGCAACAAATACTTTGTTCTCTTCAGGGTTGTAGAAATAATATCCCACGGTGGTCTTGGGATATCCAACGAAGAAACACTTGTCGGATTTGGGTTTGAGTTTTTCTGAGGTAGGTCGTTTGACGTAAACCTCACAACCCCAAATTTTCAGAAAAGATATGTTGGGTCTCTTACCCTTCCATAACTCGTATGGAGTCTTTTCTACCGACTTTGTTGGCGCTCTATTCAGTATGTGTGCTGCTGTTTCGAGCGCATGTCCCCAGAATGATATTGGCAGCGAAGAATGACACATCATCGTTCGTACCATATCAAGCAAAGTACGATTTCTCCTTTTTGATACACCGTTCATCTGAGGTGTATACGGAGGTGTAAGTTGGGATACAATCCCACACTCCATCAGATGATTGTCAAACTCATCACTGAGATATTCGCCACCACGATCTGACCGTAAGAACTTGATCCTCTTGTCAAGTAGATTCTGTACTTCATTCTGATATTCCTTGAATTTCTCAAAGGTTTCAGATTTATGTCTCATTAAGTAGACATAACCATACTTACTGAAGTCGTCAGTGAAGGTAATGAAGTACCGGTATCCTCCTCTTGCTACATGACTGAAAGGTCCACATACATCTGTGTGGATTATTTCAAGCAAGTCAGTAGCCCTTTCATTCTCACTGTTGAAAGGTTGCTTTGTCATTTTGCCAGATAAACAAGATTCGCAATTATCAAAAGGTTTATAGTCGAAATTGCCAAGAAAACCCCCTTTTAGGAGTAGTTCAACGCGTTTCTTGTTTATATGGCCTAGACAACAATGCCAGAGGTAAGTCTGATCCTCAATATCCTTGGATCGCTTACTTATATGATAGATTTCACTATTGTTGTCTTTGAGATTTACAGTGTATAGACCATCTACGGGTGTAACTTTAAAATAGAAAATATTATCTTTAAAGACTGAAATCATTTTATAAGAATATTTATAATAAAAGCCTTGGTCTACCAACAAATCAAAAGACAATACATTCTTAATCATATTTGGAATATAATAACAATTATCCAGTTCCAAAACTAGACCCGAGGGTAAACTAAGACTATAAGATCCCACGGCTTCAGCAATCAACGGAGTGCCTTCGCCAACTCGTAGGTTCGAACGGTCCTTCCTCAGAGTCTTTCTTCTAGTGAATCCCTGTAAATGATTACAAATGTGGTTACCACTGCCTGTATCAATTACCCATGATTCATAAGAAGTGATTAAGCAATCTATCATAAAGATACCTGGAGCATCGGATAAACCGATCTCGATCTGGTCGATGTTCATCGAGTGCTCGCAAATATCCTCGCTGCCGCACTCTGGGCAACTCAGATCTCCCAGCTCATCAATTATATCAGTGTCCATGAGATTCGCAGGTTCGGGTACTGGCTCTAGACTGGCCAGGATATCTTCATGAACTTTATCCACGTCGTTCTTTGGTTCCTTCATGTAGGCACTAGCTGTGTCCTGAACTTCCTTTGTGAGGGAGAACCACATGAGGTACACTAACTCTTCCTGAGTCATCTTGTACCGCAGACGTGATAAACATTTAAAAAGCCTTCTCATGTCAATAAGATGGTTTTTAACTGACTGACCCTTCTGTAGCTTTAGGGAGAGAATCTCTTGCATGATCAAAAGCTTGCCCGTGTGCTTGTAGAAACCTAACTGGTTTTCTACATTCCTTACGACCTCGTGACAGAATTTCACTCTTAAGTCTCCCGTGAACTCGGGTGACATAGAGAAAACTAGAATGGACATTACATCCGACTCATCTGCCATGAATCTGAAATATTCAGCAAATTCCTCTTCTGGGGCATTGCTTTTGGGTCGTGACATGGGCTTATTGATCACATAAAGCTTACCCTGGGCACTCAAAACATTCTGTAAGTGCAACTTCCAAACTGGAAAGTTCTGGCCCGTAAGCTTCCACTTGCCCGTAATAAGGCGAAGTGATTCCTCAGGTGAATAAAACGGAATGCTAATTGGAGACATCTACAGAAGAATATAAATTCCAATTTAGTTTATAATTATATAATTCTAATAAATTATTACCCTTAAAATAAATTTATTAGACTAGAATCCATATTTCACATGTGTCGGGAAGCATGTGATCATGTCAAACCGACTCATGCGATCTATGGTAGGTAAAACTATACCAATCGTATTCCTATCTGAAAATACGACTTCTAGATCGTCGGGACATCGGATATTAATAATCCGTGCATATTTAGTCCCTCTAGTGCATTTTGGCCTGGTACCACCCAGTGAATAAATAATTACCAAAATAGATTGCACCACCCGGGACCTGGACAAACTCTGGCCGGTACCACCCGGAGATAATTCGCAGAGTTTTATCACCTTCCAGTTTCGGTTTGAACACGGGCGTTCATAGTGTGTGCACTTACAACGCCCTATGTACCTTACACCGGAAGTGCCCCTAAAGTGGGTTGCACTTACTAATCTATGATTTTAACAAGGGTCTAAATTGCCAGTTTTCCTTTTTCAAAACTTTGAAAAAACTGGATCCAAACACTAACTGTATTTGTATCCTTTTATCTTTTAAAACAATCATCCAAAAAGGCAATTTATATTTAACAACAATTACGTAAAACAACCACGCAATTTAAATATAAAAAGCACAGTCATAGCCTAAACCCTTAAGCTAATGTTGTTTTGTGAGCCAACACAAAACAACGGTCTCAACCCTAAGTGACAAAAGTCTTCGTCTTCTGGTACTCCCACTGGCTCCGAGATCCATGGTTGACATCTTGTCTCCGTTTTGATAATTAGAACTAACTATTACAAATGGGCTTTTAATGGCACGCAGGCCTCCCAACTATTCTAATAATTTAAAATTACAAGAAGGGTTGCAAATGGCACGCAGGCCTCCCAACTATTCTAGAACGGATAAAATAAATAAAAACACAACCACGGGTCTAAAAGGGTTCGGCTATGACTCAATACAATTAAACGAATTAAAATACAACTGGATTTTAATCGGATAATTATAAAAACAGAAATTAACCTAAAACAAATTAATTAAACTTAATCTTGAATCGTTTTAAACCTTATCTGATAAAACGATCCTTTATCTCAAAAACTATCCGGAAACGAATCCTAATCTGGATCCGTCAACGATAAACGATTGGGACGAATAACGATTTCGATTACCACCGATCCGTCAAAACGTGGCTGTCGATCGGTGGTTTCTTTATCGCCGGCGACGATAATGACGCGATCGCCACCGCCGCCGCCCGAACCACCATCGAACACCGGCGGCAGCAGCGGTTTGAAAAACCACCACCACCGCCTCAACACCGCTATCTCCACCATCCACCGGTCTGCCGTATCTCGACAGGCCGGAATCGCAATCAAGTCCCGCCACCACCACGGTTCGGTGGTGCGGCGGTTGTACTCAGACGACGACGGCAGCGGCGGACGCTCCCACCACTACCGCCGCTTCTGGTGACTGAAATCGAAGGGAAAACAGCCACCGCCACCACGATTCGATCGACAATGGTAGCAATCGGCTACCACCGCCGTCGATTGCGGTCATGAGCAGCAGCAATCATCGCCGCCACCACCACGGTCGGTGGCGTGGCGGTCGTCTTGGTCCGGCGACGACAGTGGCTCGAAACCACCACCGCCACCGTCGATTTCCTTCGATTTCGGTTGCGATTACCACCAATTACCGAGACCGATCACCACCGCCACCACAAACGGTGGTGCGGTGATTCCTGTCGGCCACCGCCGCAGCCACTAGCTGTGGTGCGGCGTGGTGGTTGGCTTCGATGGACAGCCGCCGGCCACCACAACCTGTGGTTTCGCCGGCGGTGGTTTCCGATCTGTTTTAGGTTTTTCCAAAAGGTTTAATTTTTAAAAAAAACTCGAATTCGATAAAAATCAAAACTTTTTAACCTAATGAGATTAACAACCTGATCTGCAGGTTTGGGAAGTGGCTCTGATACCACTGTTGGGAACCACGGGTTACAAAAACATGCACAGCGGAATAATAAATCCGGATTCCCATCCAAGGATCCAATCCCAAACTTAACAGATACAATCAAAGGGTGTTTTGATGGTTTTACCTTATACGATTTTTTTCCGGAAGGCTGATAGGGGTTACACCGCTACTGGCACCACACGAGATTAGTTGCTAGACCACCTCCGGGGTCACCTCTAGAAATCGATGGAGAGAGAGAGACTGTAAGGGTTTTCAGGTTTTCTCTGGGTTTTTTCCTTTTTGCTTTATCAATCGAATGAATGAAATAATTCCTAGGTTTACCATATTTATAATTATAAATATGATAATGCCTTATTAAAGAAAAAGCCCGATCAATTTAAAAAGCCCGTTAAGCCTTTTAATTGATTTAAACCTTTTATTTAATTAATTAACTATTAATTAAATGCCTTATCCCTTTTTAATTAATTAACTATTAATTAAACTGATAAAAATATACTAACTGATATTTTATTTATCTAAATAATAAATAGTTATTTATTATTTATTTCTCACTCAAATAATTAACTTTACAATTAATTATTCCATCAAACTGGTAAATCCACTTGATCTCTAATTGGTGTGCAGCGGTGTGACCTACTAGTGTCTTATAACATTGGACACGGTAAACCCTGTTACTATCTTGCACATAATCCTAACAATTTGCACCCTTGCACTATGGGTGTGAATGCATTGGAAAGGTAAGAAGCAACATACGATGTTGATGTGTGATTGTGTGTTTGAAGAGCAATTCACTTTTTAAGTTATGAATAACAATTTAAAGGGTACAATTAGCCTTCCCCTTTAACGAAAGCCTGACCTTACCATGACTTTTAATTCTTGAGGCTTGATCTTACCGTGAGGTCTCGTCCTATTCGGAAATTGGAACCTTCATCTTTGATATTTTGTGGATTTGAAATTTGCAATTGTTAGCTGATAGAAGAAAAAAAAGATTTAAATTGCCAAGGATGTAGTCTAGGGAAAGCCTAGATGAACCTTTCCATAAAAATTAAAAAAATAAAATTAAATGCATAATATAATTTTTACATCAAAAGCTAATCTCTTAGGCCATCCGCAGCCGTGCAGGTGATACCACCTGCACAGACTGCCACCTCAGCGCCACATCAGCTTTACCACCATCTTACCATTACCTTACCATTTCATCCACAGCCGTACAGGTCGTACCACTTGCATTATTTAAATAATAAAATATATATATTATGTATGTATATACATGTGTGTGTGTGTTTACCGTCTGCAAGAGCTCACCGCTCGCCCTTGCTACCGGTCACTCACCGATGTGCCTCGGTGGTGTTACCGGCTGCAAGGCAGCTGTGCAGCCATGCAAACCGCTGGGTTGCTGATGGCCTTATTTTTAATCTAAAGTAGTTAAACAAAATAGACAAAACCAGATATAAACAGCTTTTTATATACATAAACCATTTTTCTTTATTCTCTTATCTTTTACTTTTCCAACCTTGTGCCATTTTCGCTTCCAACAATTATACAGAAACATAAACTGCTTTTTTATATTTCAATACGGGCAACATTATTCAAACGTTACACAGTTACACTTACACCCCCTCAAATATCTCCCAACGACAAAACCCACCCTCACAAATACAAAAAATTACACTTAAAGCCGAGCTTTTACAACCGACTTACAATTCAACCCAAGCACCCCACATATCTCCGGATACAACGACTTCCGCATCTCAGCATACACCTCACCATCCCACTTCCTTTTCCCCAACTCCTCCCCTAGGCGCACGCTAGCCTCAACCGCCATCTCCCCGCTATCCTGCGCCAAGTCTATCAAACCCTTAACCACCGCCTCCTCCGCCTTAACCTTCACCCCACGCAGCAGCAGATCCCGCCGCACCTCCGGCCGCGCCACCTTCGACCGTATCACCGCCGTGAAGTAGTCCGGCAGCGTCATCCCCATGTCGATCTCGCTCATGTACAGAACGCCCCGGTCCCGGCGCATGATAACGTAGTCGTGGCTTAGGGCTAGCAAAAGTCCGGCGGCGGCGGCGTGGCCGGTGACGGCGGCGATCGTCGGCATAGGGAGGGAGATTAGGTCGGCGACGACGTCCTTGAAGAGCTTCACCATGTGGCTGAGGAGGCCGACGGCTTTCGACGGAGATCCGCCGGATTCGGATCTGGCGTAGAGGAGATCGAAGCCATTGGAGAAGAACTTGTTACCTTGGGCTAGGGTTACGAGGACGGTTCCCGGAGTTGACTGAGATTTGACCTCAGAGAGAGCCGATCGGATGGAGGAGATGAGAGCTGGATTGAGGCGGTGCTCGTCGGTGGCGGCGGCGCCGGTGAGGGTGAGGAAGAAGATGTTCCCGCGCTTTTCGAGAGTGCACATGGCGGTCGCCGGTGGTGGTGGTGGTCGGAGTTTTTGGATAAGTCGTCGGAGAGATTTGGGGATTTTTTTTTGTTTTTTGTTTTTTTGGGAAGGAAAGAGATAGGGGGATATAAATAGTCTTTGGAGTGTGGATTGATAATACCAATGAAATCACGATTTCTGCTTTTATTGTTTTTTTTTTTTCTTCTTAAATTGGATTTCTTTAGACATTGTAATTTATATAATGTGGTCCGTTTTTCTTGACTAGAAGATTACCATAAAATGTGCTGAATAATAAGGCGAACGCCGTAGCGCAACACACAAACTCTACATGTCTCACGTCGACTCTACTCGAAAAACCTTATCAAGTTTAAAATAGGAGTTTTACCACCCACAAGCTTAAATACTTAATATATTTAAGAAAAAAAAACAGAGAGAGAGAGAGAGAGACATAAGGGGTGGGAGGGGGAGGGGGAGAGAGAGAGAGATAGGAGCGAATTACTCAGGCTACCAAACCCAATTCTCGAGCCCGCTTTGTGAGCCCGTGCCACAAGTAGCACAGCCCGCAAAGCCCGCACAAAGCCTGCACGGAACTAGGGGTGAGCACCGGAAACGAGTACCCGCTTTTGAAACCGGAACCGCTGGTTTCGGAACCGGAACCGATATGGTTGGTTCCAGTTTCAGTTCCTAAAATACGGAATCGATCAGGACTGGTTCCGGTTCCGGTCCTCATTTTTGCGGAACCGCTAACTGTCGAGTACTCGCCAAAATCGGTTAGCCTATATATGTGTGTGTGCGTGTGTATATATATATATATATATATATATATATATAGAGATATATATATAGAGGGAGGTTCAAATGTAAACTCTATATTTCTTGTAAACTATGTAAACCAATCCACACCATTGATTTTCAAAAACGTTTCCATATTTCACATTTTCATATTTCCATAATCATTGACTTACCATATATTTCACATTTCCATATTTTCTATGAATCCATATCCTCCTTTGAATTTTTTGATCAAGGGCCACGATGGGTTCACAAAGTTTACATGATATTTGAGGTTTACAAATGAACCTTCCTCTCTCTCTCTCTATATATATATATATATAGAGAGAGAGAGAAAGAGAGAGAGAGAGGAAAGTTCAAATGTAAACTCAATTTTGGTTGTGAATGTGAAGACGAATCTCAGCCACTCATCCGGTCAATAAAGGCGGCTTTGACCGGTCCGCCTCCTTTAATAATCTCTACCTACCCTCTCATGAATCGTGTCAATCCTTCGTGATCGCGTCCACCGTAACCCAAGATGTGTGGCTGAGATTCGTCTTCACGTTCACAACCAAAATTGAATTCACATTTGAACCCGACTCTGAGATTCGTCCTGACGTTCACAACCAAAATTGAATTCACATTTGAACCTGACCCTGAGATTCGTCCTCATGTTCACAACCAAAATTAAATTCACATTTGAACTTTTCTCCAAACAAGTAATATATATATATATATATATATATATTCCCTTTTATGATTAATAAATTACATTTGAAATTATTATTTTCCCTTTTATGTTGCAGACTTACACATCGCTCGACTTATTTATTGTTATTTTTTTAATTTCCATATCATATTTAACATTTCAAGTTGTGTTTTTTGTTATTTTCATTTTCAAAAACTGTCGTAATTATTTATATTGTTTTGGTTTTTATCGGATAAATTTTCATCATTTTACTATTTATTTTGTTATGTTGTGACTATGTAATAACTAGTAATTACTTTTTTTATAACATAGAACGATCAAAAAAAACATTAAAAAATTTAGACACCGGGTATCCAGTTTCGGAATCGGAACCGACGGTTCTAGGATCGGTTCCCAAATATGAAGAACTAGTGCAAGTGGTCCCGGTTCCGGTTCCTTCATTCTAGGAACCGCTGGTTCCGGTTCCATGAATTTTGGCCTGGTACCACCTTTGCTCACCCCTACACGGAACCCGACAGGGGGTACTCACGGCCTAAGGTGGTGTTTTGGAATGTGTTTTAAAAATGCTTGTTGATTTATTAGTTTATCAAAAGGTTAACAAATTAAAAATAACTTTTGGATATCTGAAAAACATTTTTTAAAACTGCTTTTTGATTTAATAGAAAACAGTCAAAACACCATTTTTGAAAAGTCAAAGAAATGTAACTTTTTAGGGGATTTTGGCTTTCTGATAATAAATGACACACATACCCCTTAAGAGTATAAGACTATCCATTATGCTATTTTTTTTGACAATTTTTAAACTCACATGTATGATCTTTTTTTTAACAAGTATTTACGACGGTTGTGAATACAATTTTTTGATAAAACATGTTATTTAATGATTGTTAATCTTACATTAAAACGTGCTAAGGAATTCAGGTTCGAATGGTGTAGTGTCCATGACTCCTATGTCTAATATACTTCCTTTGATTGTTGGTTCTACTTTTTTGGTGTTCGACTTTATGATGGGTCTTGTCTCGTGTTACATTTTCAGGGTCTTTGTTCTTATTTATTGTCGTGTTTTGTTATAGAAGTGGGGTTTACCACCCTCACCACCACACACCGTTTTGGAGTGCAAACGGGGTGGGGTTTTGAGGCGGACGCAATGGTGGGTGTATGATTAGCAGTTTTGAATTGAATAATGCTAGTAGATACCTGGTGGATTGATTTATTTCAAAATTAAATTATTGCATATGAATATAACGTGGTCCATTTTTCTATACTAGAAAATTACCAAATAAATATTTGCTAAATAAGGCTACCCATTACACTATCATATTAGTATTTCTTTTAAGTCAGTATGATTTTTTTTTTAATAAGTAATTATTATGTTGTGAATATAAGGAGATTGCTATTTATATACTTATAAACGCTAGAATATGATCATTAAGTATATTGGAAATGTAAAAAAGCTAATTGTTGGTAATGTATAGGAGGAAGATTTCAAATTGTAGGAGCGCTTTTAAAGGTACAATTAGTTTTTCCTAACATAAAGTTTTTTACAAGTAATTGTTTTTTTATAATTGTTTACCATCGTATCATTTTTTTTTGTTAATGTGATAATTAATGACATAAAGATTGTAAGGTATAAAATTTTAATAGAAAGTTGCTTTATACCGAATCATGGTTTTCTGATGTGTTATAAAGTATATATGTTTATAAAAGATGTTATTGATTTAACCAACTGATGCGGTAATTATTATATATAAAAAGCGGAACAAGTTTTAACTTCTAATGCCTAGCCACTGTCTTACCACATATACATGCAAGCGTACCTGATCGTGAGTAATATAGTGTAGAAAAGTCCAGGTATCGTTCTTACCACTAGGAACGGTTAAGCTAGATGTCAACTAGAGTGTTAATCAGTCAATCTGGAAAATTGGGGGTTTTGCTTTTGAAAAGGAATTTTTAAAGATAAAAGACAAATAATAAATAAACCTAACCAAGAAGTGGAAAACTGATGAACAGACACACATTTGAGATAAATGAATCCATCATGGTTTACTTCCATAAGACATAGATTTATGATTGTTGTCAGAATTTAAGCATAAAGCACCCAAGCATGTATATCTAAGATTATAAACCAGGATGGTCTTCCTAGTCCCAATACATAGACTGTTTATCAGACAATCTAGTACCGGTCATCCGATCCTATTTCTATTGTATGGTTTTCTACCTCCAGGTCGCTCTCGGTCCGAGTAACCACTTAACACAACTCTCTGGTCAAAGGGTAGGTTAAGGTAGGTTGATTATCCTATCGGAGTCTATCTATTTTGGTCAAAACAAATACACCCAACCAATGAGTTCAAATAACCAAACAATACGAATCAAATCGGAATCAAAGACAACATTCAACAAATCATGCATCTAATTAATAAACTGAAATCCAAAGTATTCAAACCATGATAGACACACAAGAGGAATCAGTACATAGACATACTAATTACGAATGCTTAGACAAACCAACTAAAGACCGGTCGATTTGGCGTAGCATTCCCTCGAATCTCATCCGTAGTCGTCACATCGAGCCTCCATCTTCTCGGGTTGGAAACCCTAAGCGGCTCCCAACATCTAACCTAACTAGAATTATCAGAGAAAATACTGAAAATTGGATGATGGTGAATGATGAATGCTCCAGCTGAATGACCCAAAGGCTGCATTTATAAGACTCCAACAGAAGCCTTTTCGCGTTCGCGAAATGGCATTTCGCGGAGCGAAACACTTAACGAACAAACCCTAAATTTCTGGAAGCTTCCGAGTGAGAAAAGCTGAGCTTCGCGGCGCGAGCTCTTCCTTCGCGGCGCGAACAGGTGCTTCGCGGCGCGAACAGGTGCTTCGCGGCGCGAGCAGTAACCTTCGCGGCGCGAGCAGTGTGAAATCAGCTTCCGAGATCTTCCGAAATATTCTTCTTGCCTTATCTGTTGAAGATCCGTCTTTTGGAGGAATTTATCTGACTTAGAGAGCAAGAAAACCGCCTTAGGAGCCAAGAAATATCTGAATTTCCAAAGTCTGCACAAAGGTCTCCTTTTTGACGCTTTTCACCCTCTTTTTATACTTTTACGCTCAAGCACCTCCAAAACCTACAAAATCAGGATTTACACCTTTTTAAGTCAAATAGTATCGATAATACTCTCAAAATAAAGATAAAAGTGGGGAACTGATGCGAGTAAAATATGTATAATTTTGGAGTTATCAAAATTCCCACACTTAAGATTTGCTTGTCCTCAAGCAAACATCTGATAAAATAAGAAAGATAACGACAAAATTATCCTCCACCCATGATCATGCTTTGAAAGAACAAGGATAGTGGCAAGAAATCAAGCACAATTCAGATACCAATCAGAGCTCCACAAGTCATCAAAGTCATGCTCAACCTTTTACCCTCACAAAGTATGTATCAAGTAAGTGTATCTCTCAAGGGGTAATATGTTATATAAAGTGATCACATTGATACTCGACATCTCACCAACGCATATGCTTTTCACCAAATCTCATCTCCACCACTGAAAAGTTGTCAACCGTCAAGAGGACTTTAGGGTTGTAATGTTAGGCTAAGGGTTAAGGGTAGGATAAAGGATATATAAATGACTAAGGGTTGCAGCAAAAACCTGAAAACCAATCAGTTCAAGACCCAAATTAATCATCTAACTTTTGAGATTTTTAGAGCTCGGGATTTCTATCACTATCACTTGTATATCGGCCTAAGCATATTGCTTATTTGTGGCTT
Organism: Centaurea solstitialis; assembly: GCA_030169165.1. Lineage (NCBI taxonomy): Eukaryota > Viridiplantae > Streptophyta > Magnoliopsida > Asterales > Asteraceae > Centaurea > Centaurea solstitialis. The sequence continues at coordinate 30,677,600 of CM058044.1, read as the reverse complement.
CGATATTTTTCTTTTCAAGCACATCGACTCTTTTGATTTTTCTTTTTGAATGAGTCGTTTTTCTATCTTTCTTTTCTTTTCTTTCTTTTCAAGCTCTCTATATTTTTCTTTTTAAGTAGCAACTATGTTGCTTTTTACTCTTTTTCTCTCTTTCTTTTTCATAATCCGTTTCTCTATTTGTCAAATTCATAAAACGGACCAAAAACATGAAAAGCCTCCAAATTTGAGCTACGGCCAAAAGATAGATAAAAATTGGGCTAAAGGATAAAGTGTATATTGGGTAAAGAAATGAAAAGGCTAAGGCTCAAAGGGGTTACAAGGGATAAAGTACTAAAGATGAGTACTTTCAATCAAAGGCTAGGCAAATCAGATAACCTTATAATGAGATTGTCTGACGAAGGCTAAAAGGGTTGAAACGAAGGCCTTTATCAGTGCAATGGTGACATACTTTCCTTATGTGGTCTCGACAAGCATTCAAAGTGACAAGTTCTACTTGGTTCAAAGTCGGCATCCTCACAGAAATGAATAGATATAAGCAATGTAGGCTCAAACTCTCAAAGAACAGGGTAAGGATCACTCATGGCAATTAGCATACACATGACTTTTTCAAACTCATAAAAACTCCAAAAAGTATCATCCTATATGCAAGACTCTTTTGACTTCCACAAAATTTTTGAAAAGATCATAGATTCCGAAAAAATTTATGCCATATAATTCAAATCATACCAGATAAGCAATTAAGCACAATAAGGACAAACAAGCGAAAGTTTACTTAACCCCCCTTCCCACACTTAAAAATTGCAGTGTCCTCAATGCAATAACAATTAAAGCATGTATGCGGAAAGGTAAAAAAGATAAAGAACGAATACTGCCTGGGTTAAGGAAACTGAAGCTTTGATGAACTACTGAAATCTGAGTCGTACAACTGATTCGAGGGTCTACACACCAAATCTGAAAAACTAAAAACAGAAACAAACAAACTAAAAAGAAAAATAAAAAGATAGTACTGTACAACCAAATCGAATCAGTAATATCCAACCAAATCATCGAACCAAACAATCAATGGGGTCCAGTGAAATGGTCCCACCACTGATCATAACTCTCGTAACCTGGAGGACTCGGGTCCTGTGGATGCCACACATCATAATGCGGTGGTGCTGATGGTCGGAACTGGGGGTCTGAAAAGAAACCCATCATTGACTGGTTCTGCCAGTCTAACGATCTGTGCACCTGAACATCGTGATAATGCGTACGAGACGTGAACATCTGTGCACTTAACGAACAAACCCTAACTTTCTGGAAGCTCCCGAGTGAGAAAAGCTGAGCTTCGCGGCGCGAGCTCTTCCTTCATGGCGCGAACAGATGCTTCGCGGCGCGAGTAGTAACCTTCGCGGCGCGAGCAGTGTGAAATCAGCTTCCGAGATCTTCCGAAATATTCTTCTTGCCTTATCTGTTGAAGATCCGTCTTTTGGAGGAATTTATCTGACTTAGAGAGCAAGAAAACCGCCTTAGGAGCCAAGAAATATCTGAATTTCCAAAGTCTGCACAAAAGTCTCCTTTTTGACGCTTTTCACCCTCTTTTTATACTTTTACGCTCAAGCACCTCCAAAACCTACAAAATCAGGATTTACACCTTTTTATGTCAAATAGTATCGATAATACTCTCAAAATAAAGATAAAAGTGGGGAACTGATGCGAGTAAAATATGTATAATTTTGGAGTTATCACCAACACTACATATTCTTTACCCTAACAATGTCCAAAAATGACTATGCTACTGGTGTCACTCTCACACCTTACCTCTAACCTTCAACCACAACACCATTACTATTGCTATCACATCAGTTTTTAATCATTACTTTTATAGTCTTTCATTTTTACTAGCTGTAAATGTTTATTTTATTCATTTAAAAAATGCAAAGTGTTGTTCCAGATTCAAGTTCTAATCAACATGCAACAACCAGAGAATGAATTGAGAAGCCATATATCATTGATTCTTGGATGAAAAGTTTACACACACTAACACACCAAGAACACACACACACTTAAGAACTAACTTTCTCTCTTCACTCTCAATTCACGTTTGAAGCACACATGCATGTTCTCTCTTCCAAATGAACTAACTATGGGTATTTATACCCAAACACTCAAACCCTTACACAATAGAAGAATTACAATTTCTACCCTAACTAAACTAAACTATTACAAAGTAAACAATAAAGGACTAAAACAATATAAGCAAACTTTGACTTTGAAGACCACTTTGACTTTGCCTTTGTCTTCACTTTGAGCACAATCTTGTGATCTCGGATACAATCCGATTTTGCACCCAACAATCTCCCCTTTGGATTCGAGATCACAAAAAGAATTAGGCAAACGTCTTCAAGAAAGCATCAACACTTTGAACATCAACAATAAGCTTCCTTGAACGATAAGCTTCGGTAATAATCTTCAAGAATCATTCAATCTTCATGAAGCTTTAACAAACTTTGAACACGAAGCTTTAGCGAATCGAGATATCTTCAAATAATCACTAAACTTCAAACATCTTTCGCAAACATCTCTTGTCATATCTCGTAATCTTTTCTTTGATTTGACATTTCGGAACCATCTCCCCAAAGTATCTTAAAAAAACATTTCTAAACCATCTCCCCCTTTTTGATGAAATATGAAATAATCATCAAAACTCAAGAAATGTATAATCAGATAACTCGTCTCGTAAAGATACAAACATATGAACAAACCACCAAGGAAATCAAAAACCATCTCACGTAACCATTTCCCCCTTGTTACTCCAGAATTTCCCTTTTTACTCCAAAGAAATGCCGTCAATTCCATAAAGTAATCCGAATCTTTTCAAATTCAGATTTAAATGGGAAAATCCTGAAACAACTAATGAATCAGTTGGAATGCCTGTGAGAAGCACAAAGCAACTCAGTACAACGAATGCACTATATAAAGAGCTTTATTGATGATCACTCCCCAGGGCTTCCGTTCAATCATCGCAAATACGAAAAGTATTCCTATGAACGTTCCGACAAAGAAACGAATTCCTTGTGTGTATTTGTGATGAAAGAAAATAGCATAAAGTGCTTTCATAAGGCTCAAAATGTGAAAACATTTCACGACTCGATGTGTAGAAATGAAGTTTGAAGGCAGGGCAGCTTCCTTCTGTTTCAATATCGATTTTCCAAATGAAAACCTGATAGATTATGTGCTGCGTCCCCGTGATGAATGAAACATCTCCTTGTTAAGAAGGAAATGAGTAGCTAGTGGGGTAAAACGAGAGTCGGCATTGGGCTTTGCCTTATTTCAATATCGGTCACCAAAGAGCATGAACCAATAGATTGTGTGGTTGCCCGGCTTAGAAGTGGTTGGTGCAGAGTATTATGTTTCTTTTAACTCTGTTCTCACACCTTCTAATTCTTTTAAACATTCTCACTTCTAACCAATCTCTCATTTTTTCGCTCAATCACTATGAGAATAACTCGACCACCTGAGTTATCTCCCCCACTCTTTGATATAGACCCCTCACTCATTTCTCAAGGATAACTTCTTGGGTAGGATTGCCGGTTCTGGAAATCCATAGAAGTTCTATTAAGCTCACACATCCCGTGAAATAAGTTTCCTAAACATGAAAGTACAATGATTCATCGGGTGAATCAATGAGCCAATATGAAACATGCTCGAACAAATATATATGAACAATATAAGAGCATAAAAAATGTCATCAAACAAGTGTATGAAATGAAGAACATGAATGATATAAACTTGTTTGAGAAAACTGATTCATCATATGATGTGAGATAAATTCTTGAAAAGCTTTGGTGTACTCAAAATGAATGAATGTTATCTATACGATCAAGATACAGATATAGCAATGAAGAACGTATCTGATCAATTAAACGATGAAGTACAATGAGGAAATATCAAGCGAGCGTATTACCACCGAATAATATGAGCATATAGAGACGTGGTAATAACAAGACAAAAGAAGCTAAACCGGTGTGTATGAATACTTGAAAAGTATAGGAAAAGATAATACACAAGTATTAATCTGTGGAAACACACGGTTAGAAAATATCAGTCAACTCATCATGATATGAAAACATTTAAAATCACACTTCTAATTCGAAAAATCATTTGAGAATCGAGAAGTGAGTTTGAACATTTAAAAACATTTTTCATACCTGAAAGTTGTTCATCTTTCAAATATGTAAGCATTAAAGCTTATTTGAACTCTCCCCCTAAAATGAATATCACTTTTAAGAACTCCCCCTCAAATGGATAATCTGCAAAACAAAGTAGAAATTGGTATTCATTGAAAATGAATCCTTAGATGTTAGTCAGATAGTATCCAATCCAGAATAATTAAGCAACTCCCCCTTAAATTAAGATCCGTAACAGATTTAAGTAGGAGTAAGCATGCCAAGCTTGCTAACCAAAAAGTTAAAACGCTTTTCATCTAAAGGTTTAGTGAAAAGGTCAGCAAGTTGGTAATCTGTTTGAACAAAGAACATTTCGATATTACCTTTCTCCACATTATCTTTGATAAAATGATACCGAATGTCGATGTGTTTGGTCTTGGAATGCTGAACCGGATTTGACGTTATCGCAATGGCGCTTTCCGAATCACAGTAGATAGGGACTCTCTTCAACTTGTAACCATAATCTAGAAGTTGTGTCTTCATCCAAAGCACTTGCGAACAACAACTTGCGGCGGCAACATATTCAGCTTCAGCTGTGGAAGTTGAGACGCAATTTTGCTTTTTCGAAGTCCAACTAACAAGTTTATCACCTAAAAACTGACATGATCCAGAAGTGCTTTTCCTATCCAGTTTACATCCACCATAATCTGAATCTGTAAAAGATATTAGCTCAAAAATAGAATCTTTCGGATACCAAAGGCCCAACTCGGGTGTGCCTTTGAGATACCGTAAGATCCTTTTAACTGCCGCAAGGTGTGACTCTTTAGGATTAGCTTGAAACCTAGCACAAAAACATGTGGCGAACATAATGTCCGGTCTAGTCGCAGTGAGGTACAAAAGAGAACCAATCATGCTTCTTTAAATCTTTTGATCAACGGATTTACCGGTTAAATCAGGACCCAAAAGATTTCCAGTTGGCATTGGTGTTTTAATTGGAGAACAATCAGTCATGTTAAACTTTTTCAACATATCTTTAATATATTTTGACTGATTTATAAAGATGCCATCAAAGTTTTGTTTGACTTGAATTCCTAAAAAGAAATTCAATTCACCCATCATGCTCATTTCAAACTCGGTCTCCATGATTTTAGAAAACTTTGTACACAACTCTGGATTAGTAGAACCGAAAATAATGTCGTCAACATAAATTTGAACTAAAAGCAAGTCATCACCTTCTTTCTTCAGAAAAAGAGTAGTATCGATCGTACCTCGTTTGAATCCTTTGGATAAGAGATGATTAGTCAGAGTTTCATACCATGCTCTTGGAGCTTGTTTTAGACCATACAATGCCTTGTCCAAGATGCAGACATGATCGGGAAAATCTGGATCGACGAACCCTTCAGGTTGCTCTATATAGACCTCCTCATGAAAGACTCCATTCAAGAATGCAGATTTGACATCCATTTGAAATACCTTGATGTTCTTGTGAGCTGCATAGGCCAGAAAGATTCGAATTGCCTCGATCCTCGCTACCGGTGCAAAAGTCTCATCGTAGTCAATACCTTCTTGTTGAGAATAACCTTTAGCAACCAATCGCGCCTTGTTTCTGACAATCAATCCGGATTCATCTTTCTTGTTTCTGAAGATCCACTTGGTTTTAATGATTGATTTATCTTGGGGTCTCGGAACCAAGCGATACACTTTGTTTCTTTTGAACTGTAGAAGCTCTTCTTGCATTGCTAAAAGCCAATCAGAATCGTCTAAGGCTTGAGAGACATTCTTTGGTTCAATTTTGCTCAAGAAACTTTTGTATAGGCAGTACTTTGCAGATGCAGATCGCGTTTTAACACCATCATTGACATCACCAATCACATTGTAGAGTGGATGTGCTCTTGTCCATTTCAACTGAGCAGGAAGAATTGCAAGATCATCTAGATTGTTCTGACTATCATTTTCATCAATGATTGCAGGAATCTCTGATTGATCAACGGGGGTTAACTCTGATTGCTCAACACTTGGAACTGGTATAGCCTGATCAGAGTTAGATGTAGAACAAATATTCTCCGATGGTCCGGAATCATTTACGCTTGAAGGTTCTGGAACATCGTGAATATCAACTCTTGGATTTCTGGAAAGAACAAGATCTTCATTATCGGCCCAAATATCCAGAAAAGCATCCATAAACAGTAAATCGAGTTCTGAACTATTTGGATCAGTAATAGAATCAGAAGTCGTAGTAGAAGCTTGACTATGAATTTCGAGTCCTGAACTGCTATGTTCAGAAGTCATTGACACGGTTTCATCAAAGGTCACATAAACGGTTTCCATAACCATCTTGGTTCTTTTGTTGTAGACGCGAAAAGTCTTCGACGTTAGCGAAAACCAAGAAAGTATCCCTCGTCGGCTTTCTTGTCAAACTTACCAAGATTATCACGGTTGTTAAGAATGTAGCACCTACAACCAAAAACATGAAAAAATTTGACATTAGGAACTCGACGGTTGATTATATGATAAGGAGTTTTCTTGAAGCGCTTAGTGATGATGGTTCGATTTTGTGTAAAACAAGCCGTTGAAACAGCTTCGGCCCAAAAGGTTAGAGGTAATCCGGAGTAAGCTAGCATCGTTCGTGCCGCTTCCACTAAGGTTCTGTTTCGTCTTTCTACAACTCCATTTTGTTGTGGAGTATAAGCACCTGAAAAATTATGAGAAATACCAACAGATGTTAGATAAGCATCTAAAGTAGCATTTTTAAATTCAGTGCCATTATCACTCCTAATCTTTCGAACTGGAAGTTGCAAAAGAACTTGGATCCTCTTGATAAACTTTATGATCAATTCGGGAGCTTCAAATTTCATTCTCAGAAATTCTAGCCACGTGTACCGTGAGTATTCATCAACTATAACTAGAATGTACTTCTTTCCACTAACTGATTGAATTCTCATCGGTTCGCATAAGTCCATGTGGAGCATCTCGAGTGGTGATTGACACGAAGATTCTGTCTTTGACTTGTGAGAACTTCTCTTCATCTTTCCCATTTGACAAGCTGGACATAAAGAATCTCTATCAAATGTCAACTTTGGAAGACCTTTCACCAATCCACCATTAGCTAGTTTGCTAATATCTGAGAAATTCTGATGAGAAAATCTTCTATGCCATAGCCAACTTTCGCCTTTTGTTGCCTTTGAAAACAAACAAACTGGTTTCGACGAATCTATCACCGGAAAGTCAACCACATAGAGATTGTAAAACCTTCTCCCTTCAAAAATCTCAACACCATCACTATTAATGATAAGACAATTAATGATGGAAAATAGAACAATGTTATAACCATCACAAAACTGACTTGCACTAAAAAGATTATGACTTAACCCCTCACCATAAAGTACCTTCTTTATGGATACTTTACCATTTGTAAGAATGCCGTAACCTTTGATGACACCCGTCGTCTTATTTCCAAAACTAACCGTTCCTCCTGGTCGTTCCACATAATTGTGCAACAACTCCTTGTAGCCAGTCATATGTCTTGAACAACCGGAATCGACATACCACATATGCCTGGCCTGTAGAAACATGTTAGTTCATCTTGGGAACCCATATCCAAATGGGTCCTTTCTTGTTGGTCTCATACATCTTTAACAAATCAGAAGATGAACCTAAGATCTTACAGTTTATTCCAGACTTTGAAATTTGTGCATTCAATAAATCTTTAGGAATCCATTTGCACACAAATTTCACATCAACTGATTTATCTTTTGCTTTTGAAAGATTTTTCTTTTTAGCGCGAAACACTTTAGCACGATGATCAAACGAGTAAGCACGAGATATATCATGAGAAACACCACTAGATCTCTTCTTGTTATCATGACTAGAGTTCAAAGAAAAAGAGTTATCACCACAATTAGTACAATGCAAACGTTGCATAGCAAAAAACATTAAGGCAGACTCAAAAGAGTTTTGACACTTATTAAATCTAACATTCAGATTACATTTATTTGCATCATCAACGGATGACTTTTTAACAAAACGCTTTTTCTTCTTTGAATCTTTCTTCTTCCACCCTAGGCCATGTCCTTTAAAACTTTTTAAATCTGTAGAATCAGAAGAACTAGAGTTAATAGGTGTCTTAGGAACTGAACATACATCAGATGAATCTTTTGAAGATGTTTCAAGTGTAGCACAAGACGTACTTCCTACCTCAAAAGTACTTGCATCAAAATTAATTGAACAAGTTTCAGACTTTGACAAAGTACATGAGGATTTATAATCTTTTGAAATTCCACTATCACTTGAAACATTTACATCATTTGGTTTATCTTGTGTACTCGACTTTGGTTTTTCAAAAACAGCACCAAATTCCACATCTGGTAGTTTGAGTTCTGATTTAAGGATATCACCTTCAACCATACTATCTAAACTTTTGTACACAAGATATCCATCTTTGTCAATAACAGCATATGTAATTAACTCAGTCACTTCAGGCTTAATACTTTGATCAAAACAAGGTGGAGTTTCTTGAGACTCAAACATGGGGTTTGAAATAAAATTTATCTTTTGTTCCTCAACACCCGCTTCAATATCATCATCATTATCAGAATCAAAACATGGTTTGGTCTCATCAGAATCAGAATCAGACTCATAATCAGAAACGCTTTTATTTTCTGAAAGATTATTAACTTGAATAAACTCAGAAAGATTTTCACAATCTGTTTCTTTTTCAAGTTCACTTGTCTTATCTTCAGAGTTAGGAGTAAAATCAGTAGTCTTTGACTCACTTTCAATATCGTTACTAAACTTTTCAGATTCATTTGAAAAAGACTTTACATCTTGAGAATACAAAGAAACACACTGAGTATGAGAAAACTCGGGTTTTCTTGTTTTATAACTTTGATTTAAATCATCATATTTAAAATCACATGTGAAATCAAAGTTATTCTTTCTCTTTGGCTTTGAATCTGAAAAACTATCACTTGAGTCATCAACAACTTTTTCTTTACAGAAGAATCAGATAATGAACTACCAGATTTTACAAAGGTCTCATTTATTTTTGGAAAACTTAAGTTATCAAATTGATAAAGACCTTTAGGGGCTTTCTTTAAAACATCATTTTCAGGTAAACCTAACCCCATTTTCGGATTGTAAAATCTAGTATCCTTTAGATTATTTGTCAAAAGCTTAAGCGTCTGTTGAGTCTGACCTCTTTTGATATTAAGATCCTCCAACTGCTTGATTTTGGCATAAGCCTCGGATCTATCTTGAAAACAAACTTCATATTTGATCATATATTCAGCTTTTTCAGACTCCAAATTTACTAAAGCACTCTTCATCTCAGAAATTTGAGATTCTAGTTTGGCTTTCTCTTTCCTAATCTCAGCCTTTTCAAGCTCACGATCATCAGCTAAAGATTTATATAACTCACATTCATTACTGAATTCAATGACTCGAGCTCTTTCGAACTTAATCTTTTCCTTCAAGTCATCAAATTCAGTTTTTAAAATTAAAAACTGTTCTTCTAAAGAGCATTCATCATTATCAGACATATCCGAGTCAGAAGGAGTTTGACTTACCTCATTTGATGCCTCGGTCTCTTTGTGAAGGTTGATGGTTTCTTCCACACTTGCCATGAGATTGTAGTGAACTTGTGTGAAATGAGCAGAATCCTCATCATCAGAAGTATCATCATACCAACACTCCTCTTCCGCCATCAAAACTTTACCTTCACTCTTGCGTTTCGCAAGTTGAGCCTTCTTTGAGTAGTAGTCAAAATCCCTGACTTTCGGTGCTCTACAATCTTTGACAAAATGGCCTGGTTTGCCACAGTTGAAACATACGTTTCCTTTCTCATCTGTCTTTTCTTTCTCATAACTCTTCCTCTCCGGCCTTCTCTCATAATCCTTTGGCTTGTACTTGTCTCTTTTGTAGTTATCGAACTTGGGTTTCGAATAGAACTTCTTCTTCCCATAACGTTTGTGAATCGAACTAGACAAAAGAGCAAGCTTGTCGGCAACTCGCTTCAAATCAACATCGGATTTAGAACTTTCATCTTCAGGTGTTTCTGAATCAGAATCAGACAACTCGGTGACTAAAGCCTTTGAATGGCTTTTCTTCTTTGAACTAGCACAGGGGAGCACACTCTTCTTCTTTTCAGTCAACAGAGCCAGAGAATCAGAAATACTCTTTTGCTTCGTTACAATATCTTTGACTTTCATTTCATGTTGACTAAGAATGGAATACAAGTCATGCAAGTCTTCTTCCGCCAAGTTCTTGTTCATTTGAAGATTAACGGAGTAGTGATCCCATTCTGAATTGAGATTTTTCAAGAACTTGAAGTTGATCTCGGAAGTAGACTTTTGCATTCCATTTCTCCTCAAATCATTCAGAATGATGTTGAACCGACTGTAAGAATCAGCAAGTGTTTCTCCCTCTAAAGCTTTAAAACCTTCATAAGCACCAATTGCTTGGTTTAGCTTGGCTTGGATTGATCTCTCCGTCCCTTGAAACTGCTTCTCTAACTCATCCCACAACTCTTTCGCAGTATTTCTACTATCAACACGATTAAACAAATCGTTCGGAATCGCCATCGTGAGTAAAGTAAGAGCTTTGTCATCAAGTTCAGCTCTAATCTTTTCAAGCTCATTGTAGTGCCGAAAGAGTTTGAACACTCGTCTTGGTTCAATAGCAGGAGTAGTGGCAGTCTCGGGTGTGCCCGGAATATCAATGTACGGTTTGATCGGACCTTCTTGGATGCTCACCATGAGTGTCTTGTCGATGTTGTTAAGAAACTGAATCATCCTCACACGCCATTGAGGATATTCTCCAATTTGAAGAACCGGAGGTTTGGACTTTGAACCCATACTCAATAGATCTCTAGACATCTTTGTAGAACTTGAACACGATCGAAAATTCACTGAAACTGGTAGATTTCTTCCGAACTTCTGGAGGTATACAAATATGAGAATCTGTAGCTAATCTGAACACAAATTCAAGTGAATTTCCAGCTCTGATACCACTTGTTGTTCCAGATTCAAGTTCTAATCAACATGCAACAACCAGAGAATGAATTGAGAAGCCATATATCATTGATTCTTGGATGAAAAGTTTACACACACTAACACACCAAGAACACACACACTTAAGAACTAACTTTCTCTCTTCACTCTCAATTCACGTTTGAAGCACACATGCATGTTCTCTCTTCCAAATGAACTAACTATGGGTATTTATACCCAAACACTCAAACCCTTACACAATAGAAGAATTACACTTTCTACCCTAACTAAACTAAACTATTACAAAGTAAACAATAAAGGACTAAAACAATATAAGCAAACTTTGACTTTGAAGACCACTTTGACTTTACCTTTGTCTTCACTTTGAGCACAATCTTGTGATCTCGGATACAATCCGATTTTGCACCCAACAATCTCCCCCTTTGGATTCGAGATCACAAAAAGAATTAGGCAAACGTCTTCAAGAAAGCATCAACACTTTGAACATCAACAATAAGCTTCCTTGAACGATAAGCTTCGGTAATAATCTTCAAGAATCATTCAATCTTCATGAAGCTTTAACAAACTTTGAACACGAAGCTTTAGCGAATCGAGATATCTTCAAATAATCACTAAACTTCAAACATCTTTCGCAAACATCTCTTGTCATATCTCGTAATCTTTTCTTTGATTTGACATTTCGGAACCATCTCCCCAAAGTATCTTAAAAAAACATTTCTAAACCATTTATTAGTTTTTCTAGACCTTGAGCGATGATAGACTGACTAACAATCTTAGCTCGAGTATAAGGTGAAGTTAAGACTAAACTAGGTTTGGGGTTGTTAATTAATAATTCTTTGGAACCATTCATTCAAGCTAATATTTATTAAATCATTTCTTGACATGTTGATCATTGTTAAAAATGTTAAAGTGTGGCGGACTTAGAGATAAGCCATCTTGAACACGTCAACTTGAATGATATGGATTACTCGATAGAGTTACTTAGATAAAAAAAGCTTGTTTTCATTTCATATACCTTATACAAGGGATGAATTGTGTCATTGCCTAAGCTCTACTTTATTTGAAAAAAATTAAAGCTAGTCTATAGATGCGTGTCTTTCTCAACCTTGAAAGAGTGTCCTAGAAAAACTAATGGTTGCATAAAGTTAATTGCAACATTTTACTTGATTTAATTGCGAATAGTCTTAGTGAATCCATTCACCCTTGCTCCTCGCAACACCGCTAAACCACCATGCCACTACTGTCATTGTTACAACAACCACCCCCATCCCACCGATACCACCTACCCCCTAGATGATGGTTGGTTGGTGCAAGTGGGGTGCGAAAGCATGGATTTAGGGTAGGGATAAAGTATGGGGTTTGGAAGTGGGGCGATGGGATTTAGGGAGGTGCGTGTAACCCCCCGTTTCCCCAATTTCGTGTTATAACAATGTTAGTGTTATGTATGTTAACTTATAGGTTGTTTATGCGAATTATAAAACTTTGGGGGCCCTTGGAGTCATTCCTCAAAGTAGGAGGTGAGTGAGGTCTTGTATAAAAAGGGGATAAAACCCTAACTTCCTCTCATTCTTCATAGAGACGATTTGGAGAGAAGAGAGGATGGCTTGGTGGTGGTGACTTGCAATCGAAGGAGGGGATTCATCTTTTGGTGTACTTTTCGTTCAATTCACGTGTTGTTGGTGTTATTGGCAAAAGGTATGAGCTTTAATCCTAGATATTGTTGTGTTTTGGGTTATTCATAATCTAGGGTTCATACGGTTGGGGGTTATTTAAATTGTTAGTCGATTTGTTAGTGTTTAGATGTTAAATCGTTGCTAAATCGTTTTTATATGTTTGGCAGTTTGGGGATGCTTTTATAAGCATCAATTGGCTTTTTGGTTGTAGAAATTGGTGTTAAAGGTAGAAATCTCGACTTAGGGACAAAATCCCATCGGAAGTCGATTTTTGGCAATCTGGAGCTGTTTCACGCCGCGAAGCAAACATCTCACGCCGCGAGGTCCTAGCTCGCGTCGCAAAGCATATGCTTGTGCCGCGAGGCTCCCAGCTTTGGGGGTCTTCGTTTCGTTGTCGTCTCGTGAACGCGAAATTTTGGATCTAGAGTTCGCGAGATCTCTCTGTTTAGAATTTCGAACTTTTTCGTAGAGGGTTTTTTTGGGGTTTCCTGGTTTATACTCCCTAAGGGATACTAGAACTAGATGTTTTGTGAAGTTTGGGGAAAATTAGACTAGCGTAGTTAGGTCATTTCGGTTAAGGGTTTGGGGTATATTTTAGAACCCATTTTCGGTTGAGTTTTGATATGTGTATGCATGTGTATGTGTTATAGGTGTTTAATACCTACTTGCAGTGACTCAAGCTCGTGAAACTGTGATGTTGTGACAGGTGAGTACATTAACCCTCTATGTGTAGCTATGTATGCTAATTACACGTATACGTGTTGTGGCTATATGAGATTGGCATGTATCTTTGACCATGCCCATTGTAGTGGTGGTGGCCACCGTGGGTATTGGTGGTGTGGTAGCCTGGTACTAGAGTCTACGGTCCCTGATGGTAGAGAGCCGTAAGGACATCTATGTGTTGCATGACCAGATCTTAATTGCGTATGTGACTATGTGATATGTAGTGTGTTGATCGCGTCTTCCTAAAACTTTATGAAATATCAATGATCCTTTATCTTTCATCTCAGAATACTTAGCAAAATATAGATGCCTGGGCAATCCTTGGCTTATGTGATCGGAAGCCAAGTCGAGGCGAGGAAGAAGACGGTGGCAGAGGTGCCCGTAGTCAGCGAGTATCCGGATGTATTTCCGGATGACTTGCCTGGTATCCCTCCCGAGAGGCAGGTAGAGTTCCGGATCGAGTTGGTTCCGGGAGCGACGCCGGTAGCCAAGGCTCCATACCGGTTAGCACCCCCGGAGATGATGGAGTTGTCCAAGCAACTGGGAGAGCTTTTGGACAAGGGGTTCATTCGCCCGAGCGCCTCACCTTGGGGAGCCCCTATTCTGTTCGTGAAGAAAAAGGATGGGTCGATGCGGATGTGCATCGACTACCGAGAGCTAAACAAGCTCACGGTGAAGAACAGATACCCACTGCCGAGGATCGATGATCTTTTCGATCAGCTTCAGGGAGCCGCATGGTTCTCGAAGATAGACCTTCGCTCCGGGTATCATCAGTTGAAGGTCCGAGAGGAGGATGTGCACAAGACGGCATTCCGCACCCGTTATGGTCACTTCGAGTTTGTTGTGATGCCATTCGGGTTAACGAATGCGCCGGCAGCTTTCATGGACCTTATGAACCGGGTCTGCAGACCGATGTTGGATAGATCGGTAATCGTATTCATAGACGATATACTGATCTATTCAAGGTCGAAGGAGGAGCATGTGCAGCATTTGCGGGAGGTTTTGGAAGTCTTGCGTAAGGAGAAATTGTACGCGAAGTTTTCTAAATGTGACTTTTGGTTACAAGAGGTCCAATTCCTCGGGCATCTTGTAAACCGGGAGGGCATAAAGGTAGATCCGGCAAAGGTAGAGGCGGTGATGAAGTGGGAAACCCCGAAGACTCCTACGGAGATCAGGAGTTTTCTTGGATTGGTCGGGTACTACCGACGGTTCATCCAAGACTTCTCCAAGATAGCCGTTCCTTTGACCAAGCTAACCAGGAAGAATGAAAAGTTCGTGTGGGGTGCGGAGCAAGAGGCGTCGTTTGATACTCTGAGGAGAAAGCTTTGTGAGGCTCCGGTGTTGACCTTACCGGAGGGAGTCGAGGACTTGACAGTCTATTGTGATGCCTCTTATCACGGGTTAGGCTGCGTCCTCATGCAGAAGGGAAAGGTAATAGCTTATGCGTCTCGCCAGTTAAAGACGCATGAGGCGAATTACCCAACCCATGATCTTGAGCTGGCGGCGGTTGTGTTCGCGCTTAAGTTATGGCGGCACTATTTATATGGGGTTCGTTGTACCATCTATACGGACCACAAGAGTCTCCACTACTTCATGGATCAGCGGAACCTTAATATGAGGCAGCGTCGGTGGTTGGAGGTGATAAAGGATTATGACTGCGAAATCCTCTATCACCCGGGAAAGGCGAACGTGGTGGCGGACGCCTTGAGTCGTAAGGGGAGCAATTTACTCCTTTGCGTGCCGTGTATGAGGATGACCGTGTCAGCTTCCCTAATTGAGATGATACGGCAGTCTCAAGAGGAGGCGGTAAAGAAGGAAAACCAGCGGAAAGAGAGGATTAAGGGGCATGTGGATCAGCTAGTGGCCGACAGTCGGGGGTTATTGACTCGATACGGCCGGGTGTGGGTCCCAGTTTCGTGTGAGGCGAGGCAGACTCTACTTGATGGAGCTCACAAATCAAAGTTCTCGATTCATCCCGGTGCCACGAAAATGTATCGAGACTTGAGGACGGATTACTGGTGGCCTGGCATGAAAAGAGATGTAGCGAGGTATGTGGAGAAGTGTCTGACGTGCCTGAGAGTTAAGGCAGAACATCAAAGACCACACGGGAAACTCCAACCTTTGGAGATACCCGAGTGGAAGTGGGAGCATGTGACCATGGACTTCGTTACCGGATTACCGACGACGGTCCGGAAGCACGATGCCATTTGGGTGGTGGTAGACCGGCTGACGAAGAGTGCCCACTTCATAGCGATCAGAGAGGCTTCCTCTTCGGAGGTGTTGGCGGATATCTATGTTCGAGAGATTATGGCGAGGCACGGGGTGCCAGTGACAGTGATTACAGATCGGGATGTTCGTTTTACATCTCGTTTCTGGAATCGCTTCCATGAGGAGTTGGGCACTATACTTCAGTTAGTACGGCCTTCCACCCGCAGACGGATGGGCAGAGTGAGAGGACTATTCGGACTCTCGAGGATATGCTTCGGGCGTGTGTGCTCGAGTTTGGTGGCAGCTAGGATTCTCACCTTCCGTTGGTAAAGTTCTCGTACAATAACAGCTTCCATGCCAGTATCGGCATGCCACCTTACGAGATGCTTTATGGGAGGCGGTGTAGGACTCCCGTGTGTTGGGGGGAGGTTGGACAGAGAGAGCTAGGGAGCACCGAGATTGTGCAGAGGACCTCAGAGAGTGTCCAGTTGATTCGCGATAGACTGAGGACAGCACAAAGTCGTCAGAAGAGCTATGCAGACAAGAGACGGTCTGACCTAGAGTTCGCGGTTGGTGACAAAGTGCTTCTCAAGGTGTCCCCGTGGAAAGGGGTGATACGCTTTCGGAAGCGAGGGAAGTTGGGGCCAAGATTTATCGGGCCATTTATAGTAGTTGCTCGTGTTGGGAAGGTTGCGTACCGGCTCGATTTACCGCCAGAACTCAGCCAGATACACAACACTTTTCACGTTTCTCAGCTTCGGAAGTGCTTAGCAGACGAGTCAGCTCACGTGCCACTAGATGATATTCAAGTGGATGAGCGACTTAACTATGCCGAGAGACCGGTGGCAATCTTGGAAAGAAAGACCAAGGCTTTAAGGAACAAAGAGATAGGGATCGTTAAGGTCCAATGGGAGCATCGGAAAGGTTCAGAGTGGACGTGGGAGCCCGAGGAGGAGATGCGAAGGAACCACCCTGAGTTGTTCCAAGCTTAGGTGATTTCGGGGACGAAATCCCGGTAAGTGGGGGAGAGTTGTAACACCCGTTTCACTTTTCCCTTTGTAACTTGGTTAGATGGTTTATTTGATTAACTGTCATGTTTATAGGAGTTGAGGGGCTGAAGTGTATTCTTGTGTAAGTGCAAGGGGAGGGTGGAGTGTATAGAAAAGAGAGAAACCCTCAGTTTCTTTAGGCAGTTTCCAGAGAACGTACGGGAGGAGAGAAAGAGGCGACTTGGGATTTGAAGCAAGGAGTTCAAATTGGAGGATTGTTAGTGATCGGTTGCGAAATTGATCACGTTTCTCACGTCGAAGGTATGACCTTTACGAAGTCCTACGTTTAATTGAGTTCTTCTTGAAGTAGTATGATTGAGTTAGGGTTAAAGGTTTAAATGAGGATCAATTGATCATCTTTTGGTTGGTTATGGTCAAATTGATTGTTGTTTATAGTGTATAAGTGCTAAGGAATGTTGTTTAGACCTCAATTGATGGATATTGGTCGATTTGGAGGTTTTGGGTTAAAAACCCTTGGCAGAAGTCGCAACCCGCGGCTTGGGTACGGTTTCTGGGCGTCCGCGGGTAAGCCGCGGGTAGTAACCCGCGGGTAACCCGCCGATCCCACTGAGTTGATTTTTGAGTTTTTCGAAATGGCTCCGGTTGGGGTTCTTTTGTTTATATACCCCTAGGGGCTTATGCAACTAGATGTTTTAGGAAGTTTGGTGGAAATTGGTCGAGCATAACTAAGTCATTTCTCGTTTGAGAGTCGAGTTATGGTTAGGGACCCATTTTGGGTTTTTGTTTGATGAGTATGAATGTGTAATGTGTTTAGGTGCCACAAAGTGATCGTTGTACGTGTTGTGAGCTAAGGGTGATCATTACTAAGGTGAGTTCACTACCTAGTTGCTTGTTGTTATATGCTTATAATTGTGTGCATGTGATTATGTTATGATGACGATATATGTTCCCTTCGGGGATATGATGTTTCTTCCTGTTTGGGGTTTAGCCAAAGGGAAGATAGTGCAAAGATGGCACGTACGTGATTATGTGTTGCATGATTGTAAATGTATGATGGTAGGTGGTTAGGTGTGTTCTCACTAAGCGTTTCGCTTACCCCGTTGTTATTTACTCTTTAGTTGCAGGCACATCCCGTAAGGGAAAGGAAAAGGTTTGATGCTCCGAGGCTCCACCAGTTCAGTTCTCGAAGATGGAGAGAGAGAGAGTTGTTTTAGTTGGATTGCTAGAAACTATGTTTTTGTTTAGCAAGAAATGATTGTGGCTTTTCACAACAATGAACCTATGTTTTGGTGTTTTTATTGAATTAGATTGATGACACCTTACGGTGTAAGACTATTTCGTTATTTCAAAACAATTGACGCGCTTCCGCATTTTCTTTAGAATTGGTTACTTTCTCGTATGGCTGGTTTTGAAAATATGGGTGTTACACCAGTTGTGGCTGTCAGCTACTTGGTGGTAAGTTGGTAAGCTGGACAAGCAAGAAGCAGAATTCTATGTCCACATCAACAGCTGAAGCAGAGTACGTCGTTGCTGGTAGCTGCTGCGCTCAAGTCCTTTGGATGCGAAATCAACTTCAGGACTATGGGTTCAAGCTATCAAAGATACCCATCTACTGCGACAACACTTCAGCGATTGCCATCGCCAATAATCCTGTCCTTCACTCGAAGACAAAGCACATTGAGATCTGATATCACTTTATCAGAGATCATGTGGCGATGTTGAACTTCATTTCATCCCTAGTCAGTATCAACTCGCTGACCTCTTCACTAAACCGCTGGATGAGAAACGGTTCAACCAACTCATCAGTGAGCTAGGAATGCTAAACCCTGATGCCTAACGTTCAGGATCCTGCATTACTAGTTTTTCTCTGTACATACTCTATGTATTTTTCCAGTGTACTGTATTTTTCTTAATGAAATGAATTGATCTCCCTGATCATCCTTAAGTCACTGATGATTTTATCGTCTACTGAGACACTGCATTTACTTCACATATCAGTGATCTCACCTACCCTAACATACTCTGTGTGATAAGAAGACTTTTTCCATCTGCTGATAACCTTTCACATTCCTATGATTAAGGTTACTCATCAAACTGGATCAGGTTTGAATCAACTTATCTTCTACTAACTCTATCTAGTTGATTTGACTTTGTGGCACCATACGTTACTTCCCAACGTGTGTCAGGCGCGTGACTGTAAACGAAAAGACAATTTCGGGCGCGTGAATGCAAACGGTTACATTTTTACGGCGAGTTTTAATTAACCACCATAATTACTTCTTGTAACTTGCTCCACGTCCAATCGACTTTTGAGCGCCAAAATCGGACCTTCCGGTATCCTTCTCCCCTATAAAATCCACTCTTGGATTACTTCTTTCTTCACTCACCATATTTTCTATCTCTCCAAGATTTTCACTACAATGAGTTCAAATCTTCTCTCTTTCTTAGAAGACCTTCTTCCTCGTCTGGTAAGTCACAAACCTTAATTTAAGGTTGTTTTCTCATCTTCTTCTTTAAAGCAAACCACTTTTCTGGTTTCTCCTTCTCAAACATAAGTTTTAAAACAATAAAAGACTCTTCTTATCTTTCCTTACGTGTTTTATACTTATGATATCTTTCTCTT
The DNA here is from genome assembly GCA_030169165.1 of Centaurea solstitialis. Lineage (NCBI taxonomy): Eukaryota > Viridiplantae > Streptophyta > Magnoliopsida > Asterales > Asteraceae > Centaurea > Centaurea solstitialis. The sequence continues at coordinate 30,658,208 of CM058044.1, read as the reverse complement.
TTGCAGAATATCTCCTTTGCTCAAGTTTCTACAGCCATACTCTACACTCTTCTGGAAAACCTCTCGGCTAGACCAAGGAAGAAGGATCCTGACTCTCAGCTACAACACCTGGTGCTGTATCTGAGGGGGAGAAATCTTACAGGATACCTTCTTCTAAAAGGGATTCTTCTCTTCCCTTTTACCCTCCTCTTGCAGGATACCTTCTTCTAATGAAGAAGGTTCCTCTCTCCACTCCGTCCTCCTCTCCATACTGGCCTGTATCCTCGGTATAGAACCCAAGTCTCGGGAGGAGATAGGTTATCAGTCTAAAAGGGGAGAAAGTGGAGTGGCACCTGCTGAGGGGGAGAAACATCAGCGATCAGAAACTCAAACGAGTAATGATTGCTGGTGTTTCATTCTTTAGAGGCAGATCCGCTCATCATTCAGAATCTGTATTCGACACAGGAGTATGTGTCTCCTGGTTGAATGCCTCTCTCCCATTCATCATGTGGATGGATGCCTCTTCCCAAGAAAGAGAGGATTTGCTAGAAAGTACATTGCAAAGCTTCGCTGAAAAAGGTTGATCAGCGGTTTTGTATGTACTCTCCAGCTCTCTCTCTCTCCCATTCATCCTCTGAATGGATGCCTCTTTCACTAGTCAATGAAGTTCCAGGACTGGCTGAGAAAGAGAAGACGGTGAAGAAGAAAACATGGATCACTGCTTGGTTAAAGAAGAACCTCTAGACTAGTTTAATCTGTGTAGACTAGTTTGATCTATGTAAATTGTTTGTTGTTTCTTTCAGTGACTTGTAATCTTATTTCCTTCTGTATTGTAATTCTTACATTGGAATGAAATGAAATGCAAGTGTTTCTTTATCCCTAAAGACTTTTCTTCTAACAGTTAAATAGAACAAGTACCTTTAACATGTTTTATTTCCTAACTGTTGATTCTAGACTTAGAATGAATTCTGAGCTACTAGAAAAAGACAACCTCCCTGTTGTCTTATCATTGATATTTAGGGGGAGATTGTTGATCCAGTCTTCCTAAGACTTTATGAAATATCAATGATCCTTTATCTTTCATCTCAGAATACTTAGCAAAATATAGATGCTTGGGGAACTACAACGAGTCTGTTCACTGAAGGTCCATACTGTTGAGCATGGTTCATAAATGATATCAGCGATAGCTTGTCACTGACTCCTTTCAGTAACAGCGATAGCTGATAACTGCTAATGTATTCTCTGAAGACAAACAGTCATGTCACTAGGAAAACCATCAACATCATCTATTGATGTAAGCTGATGATAGAGTCAACAATGCTAATGATCTGAAGTTGAAATCAGTGACAGCTAGCTGACTACACATACATGACGTTCGATGAAGACAAGTCACAGTGCCTCCCTGATCCTTCCCAGGGATCAGCGATTCTACGGCCTGATCAGTGACTTGTTCTTCAAGGATATCAGTTTTGTCTTCTTGTCTTATATGTACAAAAAGGATTTGGTTTGCCTTTCTGACAAAAAGTACAAGAGGGATGTCTCTTTACTGTTCCCTCGTTATTTGTCAACCATAAGGCCTCTATTTACCATAGACCATGACTCTACCAAGCATGGGCTTTATTTTATGGTACAATAGTACACCAAACCCTAATCTTTACATGACAAGTGTTGTTGGTCCCAAAGAGGTGACCTTCAAGTAAGGATAGTGTTAGGGATTATAGAAGGGGGGGGGGGGGGTTGAATATAATCACACAAGTTTTCACTTTTAAATTCTTGTTGTATAAACAAAATGAATTTACAGATTGTTGCGGAAATAGAAAAGACAATAAGTCTAAACTAAACAATCTACGTTCTTTCACTATGTACTAAAGTGAGAAGATGTAAGAAAGAAGATAGAGGGAATAAAGAAAGAAAGGATTAGGGTAGTATTAGGATGAAGAAGAAGTATGGAGAACATCTCTTCAAGTCCTATTTATACCCAATGCATTAAATGCATGTAGACTCACTTTTGTGTACGTGTCACAATGTAAGTGGTCCTTTGTACTATTTACTATAAACAAATACTCTTTGCATGGTGTGCAAAAGAGGAAGTGTGTAAACAGTTGCCTTGAGGTCTGATAAGTACGGAGGGAACAGTAAAGAGACTGTCCTTATGTACTTTTGTGTCAGTAAAGGCGGATAATCCTTTTGTGCATTAGACTAAGACATTACACTAATCCTTCAGGATCAGGATACTGATCAGTGACTAGAGTCCTGAAGCTGGTGCTGTTCAGGGTCACTTGTATCCTGATGATTCTTCAGGATGTCATACGATATTGCGCATACCTGCTATCACTGAGTTCCGTCTTCAGATCACGAGCATGTTGTTCCTGTCATCAGCTAAGTCTTCGACGTTGCTGATGGTTCTTTGAGTATGATCTTGATGTCTTCAGGAGGTCTTCACTTCAGTGGATAGGATCAGTAGACTACAGAACAGACTCGTTCGTCTCCTGATCCTGATCCTGATTACTATAAAAATAAGTTACAGCATAAGTAACATGGAATAACACTGAACAAATTCAGTGATAATTCCTCAAGCTATAACAGAAGTAAAAAGCTATTCACTAAGTAAAGGTTCAGGATCATTATCATTTCATCAGGTCTTAGGAGAGCTGGATCAACAATCTCCCCCTAAATGATAATGATAAGACAACAGAGAAATTGTCTAAGTCTAGAAAGAAAAAAAATTTCTAAGTCTAGATAAAACAGTAGGAAATAGAACTCATAAAGGTACATGTCCCATTTACTGTTTTGAGGATCTTTTTCAGTACTATGATGGAATAAAGTACAATGCACTGAATTGCATTTTCATTAATCTCAATCAGGTTACAAGAGTAAAGAAAATACAAGAGTACATAAGTGAAGTACTGAAAGCAAAATTTACAAAAATATTCTAACTATCAGAGTCTTCGCTAAATTCTTCAGTCTTGACTACGATTGGAACAGGAGTATTGCTGAAGGCGAGTCTATGATCGAGTATAGCTCTGACAGTGCGAATAATCTCTTTATTATCTTGGTTTTTCTTGTCTCTTTGAGCAGTGAAGAGAACAGAAACCAAGTGTTCATATGGTGCTTTGTGTAGCTCGCTGAAACGCTGAAAGCGTAGTATCTTGGAGTTGTCGCTTACACAAATACCATGAATAGGTTCTCTGATGACTTGTCCTTCAGAGAGAGAGACTCCTGGAGGGAGTGAGAGATCAAGCATCGAGAGGTCCAGTGGCTTGACAACCATCCTGGGCATGCAAGGAGTTGGTCTCCTTGTTGAAGCACCGGCTGATCTTCGAACAGGTGGCTGAGGCAGTGCTGAAGAAGGCTGTAGAAGGTCATCAGGAATTTCGGTTGTTCTTCTGATGCGTGCAATGAGTCCATTAATGACTTCTTCTACTTCAGCCCGATAGTTTCTGTTGGCTTTGGGAAGTAGGCTTCTGATTTCATTCCACTCTGACAAGTTGTATCTTTCCAACTTGTCAAGAGTGTGTTGCACATCCTTGACTCCTGAGCGTTTGACGGTGATCCATGTTTTTGCTCTTTTGCCGCGAGTTCGGCTGAGATGGATTCCAGAGATAGCAGCACCATGTTTTCTGAGGTGAAGGCGGTCTCGGCACCAGTCAAGCTCTGTGTTTACTTCTTCAGACTGAGCTTCAGCGTTTCTGTTGAAGACCTTCAGCGCGGCCTTCTGTGCTAGAACAGGATCAGCACTTATTTCTGCATCTTCTTCAACAAAATCTGATGCAAGCCTTCGAGCGGCTTGAGCAGAGAGGAAGGCTTCCTTCTGCTTCTTATTGTGCTCCTCCTGAGCCTGTACAACATTGATGTACTCTTCTTGCGATAGATAGGCGAACTCGGAGTCCCAAGAGGTACGAAGAGGAATTTTTACTCTTGTACTCTCGAGTCGCTCTATCACGGCGTCTAAACGCCCATCCCTGTTGACAATAGCAGAGTTGTCAGGGTAATTCTCACCTTCAGATCTAGGAGAGTTAGAGGGAGGAGATCTGGGAGAAGAGGCAGGGGTAGAGAAGTCATCAGAGATGAATTCATCATCTGATGATAGGCAAATGGTTTCAGGAGGGGCTCTTATTTCAGGAGTTCTGGAGGAGGATGCTTCAGGGTTAAAGCGGGTTGGTTTAGAGGGAATGGATTCAGGGTTTAGAGGAGTTACTCTGAAAGTCATTCTGCTTAATTCGGCTCTTGTCTGTTCTGATGGACTATTCTCCATGAGGCGAATAATCTCACCAGTGACAGAACCAAAGTTCACATCCTGAAAGTCAGAGTTTTCTTGGTTTTCAGGTTCAGAGGTTTGTTTAGGAGAAGAATGAGGTGTTGGTTCAGGGGTAGATTGTTTGGGTGGTTGGTAGAAAATCATTTGTAGGTTGTTTATTGGAGAGTCTTCAGAGGAGGTGTCAAGGGTGATGGTTTCAGGTGTAGGTTTAGATTTAAGGAGAGTAGAGATTGGTTGGTTATCAGAGGATGAGGGAGAGGATGGTAATAGTAACGTACCAGGTGCACCGGGGTTCTCCCCCTGAGAGTGTGCAGGCCCTGGAGTGGGCGTTGAGGTTGGAAACTTCTCGACGAAGAAATCGTCGTCTTCATCATCATCTTCATCATCATCCTCATCCTCGTTCGTTCCCCCTGTTCGTTGGTTCTCCAGTTGGTGGAGGGGGAATAAACGGAATGGTCTCTCGGCTGTCTCTCCCCCTCAACAGGTGCCTGTTGCAAGGCAGCTGTTGAAATACTCCGCTGGAGGAGAGAGGCCATGTTGGCGTTCAGCTTCCTGTTGATGAAGGAAGATGAGAGTAGAGACTGGAGAAGTTCCCTGTCGGCCGTGGTGAACGATGGCGGCGGAGGAGGAGCAGTGGTCAGCGAGTTCACTGCGGTGGCAAGTTCAGCCACTTTCTCCTGGAGGGCTCGAAGGCCATTCTCCTGCGCATCCAACCTCTGCACCACGATTTGTTGGAAGTTGGTGGTGGAGGTGAAGTTGTTGTTGACCGCTGTGGAGAGAGCGGGTAACGCCGTGGCCTTCAGGTCGTCTACAGACGCCTGAAGGGAGGAAGAGGAGGTAGCCACCTGAGAGACCTTGTCATGGATGGCATCCAGACAAGGTATGGTGATGGTGACACCAGTAGGAGCAGGGGCGGCAGCGGCAGCAGCAGCAGTGGCAGAGGCTGCGGCGGCTTCGGCGGCAGAGGCAGTGGCCTTGGCTGCTGCAAGCTCAAGCTCCAAGGCCTGAAGCTGGGCCTTGTGAGCGTCTTCTTGTTGCTGGAGTGCCGTGCGGACCTCCTGCAGTTGCCTTTCAGCGGATTGTCGTCGTAGCTCAGCTGCACTCAGCTGTCGGTCGGCATCCGTGAAGATGAAGTCGTTGAAGGGGTCATCCTGATGGAGTTGGGACTGCCCTTCAACTGCTGCTCCTAAAGAACCTGTAAACAGAGTAGCTAAGTGAGTGCTAGAAGACTCATTAGCTTTCATAGAAGAAGAAACGGTAATATTATGCTTAAAAGTATTACCTGAGGCTAGGAGGGTATCAGAGCGATTACCCTCCACGTTCTCTGAGTGTTCGAGATGAACAACCTCAGGTTCTTGTTGGACAGGAGCAGAGATAGAAGTATCTGCAGGTGAACAAATTTTAGATAAAGGAGATGGTTTATTAAACATTTGAGGCAGGGTAATATAGTATTTCTTACCCGCTGGTGCCTTCTTTTTCTTTGACGCCTTGGATTTGGCGCGTTTGGGCTGAGGTGGAGGAGAGGAGCCAGAGGGAGGAGGGCGCTTCAGAGGCGCCGAAGATGTTGCAGCTGGGGAAGTCAGTATTGGGTTAGCTACTGACATAGCATGCAGAGAAGAAGAAGAAGGTGGTTTGGAAGACAAGAGAGAAAACATACCTTGAGCAGGAGCAGAGGTAGGTTGTTCCTCTACGTCTGGTTGTGCGTCAGGGACAACCAGGACTGCAGACAGAGGAACATCATCTGGTTTGGCAGACAGCTGCTCCAGAAACTTCACGCCTAGGGCGTAATTGTTGAAGTTTCCCTCTGTTGGGTAATTGTCACCCATGTGCAGTGCCAGAACTGCAGTGAAGAACCGGGTGTAGGGGACGTTCACCACCCTGGTGCGGTTCTTGATCTTCTTGATCATGTCGTCCCAGATACAGCGGACATAGTCAAACTTGCGATTTTTGATCGCAGAGTAGACCATGTTCTGTATGACGGTGGGGAATTGCTCTGTGCTCCCCGTCTTCCCTGTCAGACTGAGACCAAACGTGTTCCATATGTAATAGAACGTTGCGTTTAGCCCCGTCTTGTGGACAGTGGCAACAGTCTTCACCAGTGGATGGCCTTCCTTTACAGGCCATTTGTAGCTGATGTCATCAAGGAACGCGATGACGTCGTCGGAGGAAGGAGCAGGAGGAAACTTCTGCTTCTTGGGAAAGTTGAGGACGTTCCTTAGAGTCCCTATGCCGAATGAGATGATGTCATCCTTGATTTGGAACTTGATCACCTCATGCATCTTGCCCCTCGAGTTTCTCTCCTGGGCAGTGGTAGCAGTGGACCACAGCTGCAGGAGCAGGGGCTTGTTGGGCGCTGGGTTGATAGTGAACGCCGTCTTCAGGGGACACGACAGAAGGAAGTCCCTGGCAGGCTTCAGAAACGCCTTGTTTGCAGGGAGGTCAAATTGCCCAATCAAGTTGTTGGGTTTGAACTGCAGGTCATGCTGGGGAATGATTATAGGAAGGTTTCCAGTAGCAGTCATTAGCGTCGTGGCCTCAGAGGAGAGCTGGGCGTCCAAGGAAGTAGATGTAGTAGCAGCCATTCTGTTAACACATAAAAACAACATATGTGGATGATTAAGAATCCAAAATATGCATTTTTCTTCACTTTTCAATGAACACAGAATATGTTCATAAAAGTGGTGAAATCCTTTATACTTGGAATGGATTAGATACCAAAATACACAAAAGGAATGTGTTTTGGTATTAAAAAGAAACTTTTATTTTGATGAATAGATATCAAAATAAGAGTTTATGATTGTTCTTAAAAGAAATAAGAACACCATATAAACTGTTTTAACAAAAATCTTAGAAGATTTTGGAAAAGCTAAGATCAAACGGAGTGATCTTAGGGTTTTTGGAAAAACGATTAACAAAATAAGCTGTTTAGGTGAAGAATGCCAACTTAAAATGTAGAAAGAACAAGAGTAAAGAAACACTTACGATGATCTTGTTAAAGAAAAGTGATGAGTGTTCTTGGAGTTCTTGAGAGAAAACGTTTCTTGCTTTTTCTTGCTTGAGTTCTTAGAGAGAATTATGTGAGCGTAAAGAGTGTAAAGGATTACGAATGAGGTTTTTATACCTCGTGGTAGGAGAGAGAAAGATGGATGAGAGAGAAACGGGCGGCTAAATTCAAACGTAATGATGAAAAAAGGAAGTTCTACGCGCGTTCACGCGCCTGACACACGTCGTGGGGAACAGGAAACGTCCCATTACGTGTCAGTGCAGATGAAAAGTTTGTTTTATTTGAAAAGATAAAAACCGCCTTTTCAGGGGATAATTCCATTTAGATGAAAGATTTGTTTTCTTGGAATTGGAGTACTAATCAGATAAGCACTGTTTTGGGAAAAATCCTCTTATCACATTTAATGCGATAAGGTTTCAGGAGCAGAGGTACTTACCTGAGAATCATCAGTATTCGGATGTTGAACAAAGATTTTGTAAGTACTGAATAGAGTCATCCTCTGATGAGAGTTAGTTCAGGAGTTGTTAAAGAAAGAGTTCTGAGAATAGTTATTCTATAGGGTTTAACAACTGTTTGTCCTGATAAACTTCAATCATCAGGATTTAACATCCCAAGTTCACTGATGAGCATATTAAAACGCGTTACATCCAGTGGTTTGGTAAAGAGGTCAGCAAGCTGATATTCAGTAGGGACAAAATGGAGTTCAATATCACCATTCATCACATGATCCCTGATGAAGTGATATCTCACTTCAATGTGCTTTGTCTTGGAGTGTAAGACAGGATTGTTGGCGATGGCTATCGCTGAAGTATTGTCACAGTAGATAGGAATTTTAGAAAGTTGTATGTCATAGTCCTGAAGTTGATTTCTCAGCCACAGGACTTGAGCACAACAGATTCCTGTTGCAACATATTCAGCCTCAGCAGTTGATGTTGACACAGAGTTCTGTTTCTTGCTAGTCCAACTTACCAACTTGCCACCAAGTAGGTGACACCCACCAGTGGTGCTTTTCCTGTCAATCTTACATCCTGCAAAGTCACTATCAGAATAAGTTTTTAGATCGAACCCTGAGTCCTTGGAGTACCAAAGACCCAGATTAGGAGTTCCCTTCAGATATCTGAAGATCCGCTTTACAGCGGTCAGATGGGATTCTTTGGGTTCAGCCTGATAAGAGCACATAGACATGTAGAATACATGATATCAGGGCGACTAGCTGTGAGATACAGCAGAGAGCCGATCATTCCTCTGTACAGAGTCACGTCAACAGGTTTCCCTTTGGAATCCTTGTCAAGTGACAGAGGAGGAGCCATTGGAGTCTTCATTGGTGTACAGGATGTGAGATCAAATTTCTTCAGCATCTCATGTACATATTTACCTTGATTGATAAAGATTCCCTTTTCAGATTGCTTGATCTAAAGTCCTAAAAAGAATGTTAGTTCACCCATCATAGACATTTTATATTCAGATTTCATGAGCAACTCAAACTTTTCGCAGAGTTTGGGATTTGTGGATCCAAAGATAATGTCATCGACATATATCTGGACAAGAAGGATATGCTTAGGATATTTCTTTAGAAATAAAGTGCTATCAATCTTTCCACGAACAAAACCTTTAGAGAGAAGAAAGGTTGAGAGGGTATCATACCAGGCACGAGGAGCCTGTTTTAACCCATAGAGAGCCTTGTTTAACTTGTAGACGTGATCAGGGAACTTAGGATCTACAAAGCCAGGAGGCTGAGCCACATAGACTTCTTCATTAAGTTTTCCATTCAGAAAGGCATTTTTAATGTCCATATGATAAACCTTGAAGTTTATATGTGCTGCGAAGGCTAGGAAAAGTCGAATTGCTTCGAGCCTAGCCACAGGAGCAAAGGTTTCATCGTAATCAATGCCCTCTTCCTGCCTGTATCCCTGAGCCACAAGGCGAGCCTTGTTTCGAATAATCGTACCAATCTCATCAAGTTTATTTCGAAAAATCCACTTGGAACCAATGATAGTACGTTTTCGAGGCCTAGGGGCGAGAAGCCAGACATTGTTTCTGATGAACTCTGCAAGCTCTTCCTGCATGGCTGAGACCCAGGCAGGATCACGCAAAGCATCATCTATTTCTTTAGGTTCATTTTCAGAGATAGAATTAACATAAAGACAGACGTTACCAGATTGACGTCGAGTTTTAATGCCAGAGGAGGGATTACCAAGAACTTGATCAATGGGATGATCCTTGGTCCATCGTAGAGCAGGAGGCTGATACACCTGTCCTGAAGTGGAAGCTTCATTTGCTGATGGATCAGGGAGAAGATTAGTGGGAGTAGGCTCACTAACAGTGGTTTGAGAAAAGTCTTCACTGTTAGTGGGTTGATCAGGTTCAGATGGTGTGATTTGGGTAATTGGAGTGGCATTTATCAGAGGTGGAGTAGTTATTTCAGTGGGTGGAATGGGAGGATCTTCTTCAAAACCATCAGGAAGGTCTTGAGGAGATGGATCAGCAATGGGAGGTTCAGGGACTTGAAAGAAAGAGTCAGCCCACTGATTTATTTCAGAGTTTTCATGAGGGTGAGGGAAAGTAGGACCCGATTCATCAAACTTGACATGAATCGTTTCCTCTATGGCTTGTCTTCGTTTGTTGAACACACGGTAGGTTTTAGAGATAGAGGAGTATCCAAGGAAGATTCCATCATCAGACTTGGAATCGAACTTTCCAAGGTTATCTTTGTTGTTCAGGATGTAGCAGACACAACCAAAGATATGGAGATGTTCGATAGAGGGTTTCCTGTTACGAAAGAGTTCGTAAGGGGTTCTTCTGAAGCGCTTTACTATAAGGGATCGGTTCTGGGTATAGCATGTTGTGTTAATAGCTTCTGCCCAGAATTGAGTGGCAAGGTTGGCTTCACTCAACATTGATCGTGCAGCTTCAATCAGGGTTCTGTTTCGTCTTTCAGCAACACCATTTTGCTGAGGAGTTCTCACAGATGAGAAGTTCTGAGAGATACCTTTCTGATCGAAGAAGGTTTCCAGGGTACTGTTTTTGAATTCAGTTCCGTGGTCACTCCTGATTGATCGAACAGTAAGGTTGTTGAGTCTTTCCATCTTCCTGACGAACAGAATGATTTCTTCAGGAGCATCACTCTTGGATCGAAGAAAGAACACCCAAAATATCTGGAATATTCATCAACGATTACCAGAGTGTATTTCTTTCCAGCAATGGATTGGACGTTGACGGGTCCAAAGAGATCCATGTGGAGAAGTTGTAGAGGAGAGCTGATGGAGGAAATCTGCTTGGACTTGAAGCTAGCCCTGGTCTGTTTTCCTTTCTCGCATGCTGAACAAAGAGATACCTTTGTATAGCGAAAGTCAGGAAGACCAATGACAAGATTGTTGATGCAGAGTTGATTCAGCGTCTTGAAGTTGAGATGAGAGAGACGCTTGTGCCAAAGCCAATTTGTATCAGAGGAAGCACGAGATACAAAGTAGAAGTTGTCAGTGGAAGTATTCATGTTGATGATGTAGATATCAGCATGTCTCACTCCAGTGAGAATAACTTCCTTTCTTCTGTTTTTGACTTTGCACTTCTTCTTTGAGAAGGAGACTTTGTGATTCTTATCACACAGTTGACTGATGCTTAGAAGATTATGCATCAGGCCTTCAACATAAGCAACTCTTTTGAAAGTAGTTATTCCGTTGGTCAGTGTGCCATACCCTCGGGTTTGGCCTTTACCGTTTCCACCAAAGGTCACAGCAGGACCTCTTTCTTCACGGTAGTTAGAGAGGACAGATTTCGAACCTGTCATATGTCGAGAGCATCCACTGTAACACCCGTAATTTCGGTGTAATAACGACTCTTTGATAAAATATGGAAATTAGAATTTTAGATCAAATCATGCATTTTATGGTCTAATATGTTAGGAAATCCAATTACGAGTCCAACGGTTCTTTCGGAATCGAAATCGGAGCTATAACGAAGAAGTTATGACCAAAACAGTTTTTGTCCTAAAAAGTGCAGCAGGCTAGCGGCCGCTAAGGTTTTGGTCTAGCGGCCGCTAGGGGGAGTTTTTCTTGGTTCTGTTGCCTCACAAAAATTAGTTAGCGACCGCTAGGGGAGCTAGCGGCCGCTAGAGTAAAAGCCTAGCGGCCGCTAGCCACTGTCGGGTTAAATAGCCTCTTTCTTCATTTTAACCTAACTTTCTCATCTCAACTCCGTTTTCTTTGGTTCAAATTGCGATTTTCTCCATTTTTCAAGCTCTTCAAGATCCCATTGAGGGTTTGGTACTCAAGATAACAAGACTTGAAAGCTAGATCTTCTCCACCTTCATCTTCTTCACCTCTCAAAAACCTCAAACCTCCATTGTTGGATCTTGGTGCTCCTCCATTCTAGGGTTTGTTCAAGATCCGGCTAGCCGTGCTTTTCAAATGACGGCCGCGGAGGCGAGGGAGACATCCAATCTTGTATCGGGTACGTTTCTCGTTAACTCCATACCCGCACTAGTTTTGTTTGATACGGGCGCCGAACGCTCCTTTGTGCATGATTCACTAGCTAGGAAATTCACTATGCCTACCACTCCCTTATCTGATGCGTTAGTAGTAGAAGTAGCGGGCGGATTTCTTGTGACCGTTCGAGATTGCTTTGAGGGGTGCACTATAGTGTTAGATGGAGAACCTTTCTCCGCGACTCTCATACCCATGAATGTCGGTAGTTTCGACGTAGTGCTAGGGATCGATTGGTTGCGCGCACACGACGCCAACATAGGTTGCGGCAAGAAGATGGTCACGTTACCGGCGCCTAGCGGAAAATTGATTACCGTGTACGGAGATAAAAAGAAGGGCACCTACACGACCATCTCGATGGTTAAGGCAAGAAAGTGCCTAGCCAAGGGATGCACCTCCTATCTGGCTTACGTTATTGATACGAAGTTAGAAAAGAAAGAGCTCGCCGATGTGAATGTGGTGCGGGAATTTCCGGACGTCTTTCCGGAAGATTTGCCCGGATTACCACCGGAACGCCAAGTGGAGTTCCACATTGACCTTACACCCGGAGCGGCTCCGATCGCGCACGCTCCATACCGATTGGCTCCGACCGAAATGAAAGAAATGATGACGCAATTGCAAGAACTCTCCGAGAAGGGATTCATCCGACCGAGTTCGTCACCGTGGGGAGCGCCGGTTCTTTTCGTCAAAAGAAGGACGGCTCCATGAGAATGTGTATCGACTATCGTGAACTAAACAAGAGGACGGTAAAGAACAAATACCCCTTACCTCGGATCGACGACCTCTTCGATCAACTACAAGGTGCCGGGTGCTTCTCGAAGATTGATCTACGATCCGGGTATCACCAAGTTAGGGTGAAGGAGGACGACGTGCCTAAGACAGTTTTCCGAACGAGATACGGGCACTATGAGTTCTTAGTGATGCCGTTTGGTTTGACCAACGCACCGGCGGTATTCATGGATTTGATGAACCGAGTGTGTAGACCATTCTTAGATAAGTCGGTCATAGTCTTTATCGACGATATCTTGGTCTATTCCAAAGATGAGGCCGAGCACGAGCGACACTTACGAGAGGTATTGAACGTGCTTAGAGACGAGAAATTGTACGCCAAATTCTCAAAGTGCGAGTTTTGGCTCCACGAGGTACAGTTTCTAGGACATGTGGTATCGCGAGACGGAATCAAAGTGGATCCGGCGAAGATCGAGGCCATGATGAGTTGGAAGTCGCCAACGAACCCGTCAGAAATAAGAAGCTTCTTAGGCTTAGCGGGTTACTACCGGAGGTTTATCCAAGACTTCTCGAAGATTGCTTCGTCGCTCACGGTGCTAACGAAGAAGAACGCCAAGTTTCTATGGACCGACAAGCAAGAAGAGGCCTTTCAGACACTCAAGAAGAAGTTATGTCAAGCGCCGATTTTGTCATTACCGGACGGGACGGAAGACTTCGTGGTCTATAGCGACGCGTCCAAGATGGGACTCGGGTGCGTGCTCATGCAACGAGGCAAGGTGATCTCCTACGCCTCTCGACAGTTGAAGGATCATGAAAGGAATTACCCGGTGCACGATTTGGAACTAGCGGCGGTGGTGTTTGCTTTAAAATTGTGGCGACACTACCTTTACGGGACCAAGTGTACACTATACACCGATCACAAGAGCCTCCAACATATTTTCGACCAAAAGGAGCTCAACATGCGACAAAGGAGATGGCTCGAGCTACTAAAGGATTATGACTGCGACTTATTGTACCACCCCGGTAAGGCGAACGTAGTCGCCGACGCCTTAAGTCGTAAGAACTATGGTGATAGCGTTGGTGTGACCCTTAACCGGATTAGCGTGGTGTCGAGCTTGATGGAAAGGATCAAGGCGAGTCAAGCGGAAGCCCTTCGAGAAGAAAACCTCAAGGATGAGGTGATGGTGAAGCAAAAAGAATTATTGACCGAAGATAGCCGCGGGCTTAAACTGTTTCAAGGCCGAGTATGGGTACCAAAACTTGGTGGCAACCGGGAATTACTTTTGGACGACGCTCACAAGTCCAAGTACTCCATACATCCCGGGAGCACCAAGATGTACCGAGATTTGAAAATGTACTATTGGTGGCCGGTCATGAAACTTGACGTGGCTAGTTACGTTGAGAAGTGTGTCACGTGCCTTCAAGTCAAGGCGGAGCACCAAAAGCCCTATGGGAGTTTGCAACCTTTGGATATTCCGGAATGGAAATGGGAGCATATTACCATGGACTTCGTGACCAAACTACCGAGAACCTTAAGGGGTCACGACACTATTTGGGTGATCGTGGACCGACTCACGAAGAGTGCTCACTTTCTCGAGATGCGTGAGACCCTACCCATGGACAAATTGGCCAAACTCTACATAAAAGAGATCGTGAGAAGACACGGTGTACCGTTATCGATTGTCTCGGATAGAGATAGCCGATTTACTTCCCAGATTTGGCATGGATTACAAGAAGGCTTGGGTACGAAACTCAAGTTGAGCACCGCTTACCATCCTCAAACCGACGGACAAAGCGAACGGACGATACAGACGCTAGAAGACATGTTGCGGTCATGCGTGATTGACTTTGGTGGGAATTGGGATACACATCTACCGCTAGTGGAATTTGCATACAACAATAGTTTCCACTCTAGCATCGGTATGGCCCCGTTCGAGGCACTATACGGACGAAAATGTAGAACACCGACGTGTTGGTTGGAGGCGGGTGAAAAGCAATTTGCGGGACCCGATATCATACAAGAGACGGCGGATAAAGTGAAGGGTATTCGCGAGCGCTTGAAGGCCGCCCAAGACCGACAAAAGAGTTACGCCGACAAGAAACGTCGTCCCGTAGACTTCCAAGTGGGTGAGCGCGTGATGTTGAAAGTGTCCCCTTGGAAGGGTATCATACGGTTTGGGAAACGGGGGAAACTTAGCCCACGTTTCCTAGGACCATTCACCATTTTGGAAAAAGTTGGACTACAAGCTTATCGGTTAGAGTTACCACCCGAAATGGATGGGATACATCCCACCTTTCACGTGTGTTACTTGCGGAAATGCCTAGCCGAAGAAGACAGTGTCATTCCTCTATCGGAGATTCGAGTTGACACCGGTAACCGGTGTATCGAAGAACCAGAAGCGATCCTAGAAAGTAAGACGAAGAAATTACGCCATAAAGAGGTAACAATGGTCAAAGTCCAATGGAAGCACCACCGGGGTGCTAATGTCACGTGGGAGGCCGAGGAAGACATGAAGCGGAGATACCCGCGGATGTTCGCGTAGGTGTAACAAATTTCGGGGACGAAATTTTAATTAGGTGGGGAGGATTGTAACACCCGTAATTTCGGTGTAATAACGACTCTTTGATAAAATATGGAAATTAGAATTTTATATCAAATCATGCATTTTATGGTCTAATATGTTAGGAAATCCAATTACGAGTCCAACGGTTCTTTCGGAATCGAAATCGGAGCTATAACGAAGAAGTTATGACCAAAACAGTTTTTGTCCTAAAAAGTGCAGCAGGCTAGCGGCCGCTAAGGTTTTGGTCTAGCGGCCGCTAGGGGGATTTTTTCTTGGTTCTGTTGCCTCACAAAAATTAGTTAGCGACCGCTAGGGGAGCTAGCGGCCGCTAGAGTAAAAGCCTAGCGGCCGCTAGCCACTGTCGGGTTAAATAGCCTCTTTCTTCATTTTAACCTAACTTTCTCATCTCAACTCCGTTTTCTTTGGTTCAAATTGCGATTTTCTCCATTTTTCAAGCTCTTCAAGATCCCATTGATGGTTTGGTACTCAAGATAACAAGACTTGAAAGCTAGATCTTCTCCACCTTCATCTTCTTCACCTCTCAAAAACCTCAAACCTCCATTGTTGGATCTTGGTGCTCCTCCATTCTAGGGTTTGTTCAAGATCCGGCTAGGTAAACTTATCTAAACCATTTTTGGGTTGGTTAATGTACATATAGAAGTTATGGAACTAACCTAGGGTTCGATTTACTTAATTTTAGGTTCGTGCTCTTATTTGACCTAATCTTGGAATTTGGGGGTTTTGTCACAAAACTTTAAGGTGAGTTGTTAAAACTATTTTGTTAAAACTGAGAGCACATCATCTTGATGATTTTACTTTCCTTGTTTGATTTTGTGGATGAACATGATTCTAGTATGAAATGCTTATTGTGTCTAGTTCAAGGAAATTACTCATGAACTGTATTTATGCGAAATGTATGGAATTATGCGCACTATGGAACTATGTGAATGGGATTTGATACCCGTGTATATTGGCACGTATGAAACGAGCAAAGGGCTTGAGACCCTCGATGTATGCCTATGATAGGTGGAAACAAATGTATGAGTCTTTTGAGATAGTACGTATATGCCTCTGATGGTGTCATGGTAGATATGACATCGGGGTTGTTTGTAACTAAATAACATGGACGAACCAACGCAGTATTTCCTCACCGAACAGTCTTGGGAGGTTCTGAAATAGGAATGCCCCTATGTCGCCGGCCCTCGGGTTGCTCCTTGGTGCGCGGGCCTCTGATGGTGTCATAATAGATATGGCATCGAGGTGTTCGGAATTAACGAATGATGGCGTACTGGTTGGGGGAAATGGGTCGCTCCCATTGGTTTCCGAAGATAATAATAAACCGGTTTAATATGTCAATTGCATTGCTAATATGATCATGTATATCTCACATGCTTTATACACCTTACGCGTATGATATTACTTGTACAACTCACTAGGCTCCTTTAGCCTAACACTTGTTTGGTGTCGATGTGTCTCTCAGGTACTAGGGACGCCGCTCCCAAGTAGGTTTCGGGCTTGAGTGAGCATGGGGGAAAGATGAGAGACCGGTCCTTTAGGCCGCGAGACTTTGGTGGACGATAACCCTTTTTGTAGTCTTCTTCCTAGATGGAACTAGACTAGTTTGGTTATTGTATTTACTCATTCAATTACAAACATTGTAATTATACATTACTTATACCCCATTTTGGGAAGAGCTCACGCTATGGCGTTACAATTTGTATACCACCTTTTATGCAATTGAAAGTTTTTGTTCTCCCCGATTTTTAGGGTGTTACAAGTTGGTATCAGAGCTTTAGTTTAAGCGAACTAGGTAGTCACTGTAGCATGCCTAGACTTAAACTTAGCAAATTAGAAAATGCGACACATACCTTGGGTAGAACCTTAGGTGGGGAGAGCAATAGGGTTACGAGTTCACATTTATTCAAAGTTATGGTGATGGTGACGAGAATGCTTATGTATGATTAGTTCATAAATCACCTAGCTACTGATCTATGAATGCGTTGTACGCGAGTGTTTGAGTAACTGTTATTATGAGGATGATAAATGTTGAGATTCGTAAATAGTCTATTCTTATCCTATTCTCGTGCATTTGTGTGTGTGGCAGATTGGTATGGCGAACACCCGTAGTCAGACGGGCGCTGCGAGAGGACCACCCGACCAAACCGCTTCAACCGCCGACCAACGGGTACGGGTCGAGACGGTTGAGAGCCCACCGAGGCTCCAAGTCCTAGGTGGGGGACCGGAGCACGTACCAAGGGTCAACCTCGAGGACCCAAATCCATTGTTGACCGAAGTGACTCCGGAGATGAGAATGCTTGATAACGTGATGAAGGCCGTGAACGAGGCCATGAGCAAGCAACAAGAGTCCTTCATGAAAATGTTGGAGGATCGTGACACTAGCAACCGTCGCCACGAGACGGTGGGAGAGAACGCCGCTACGGCGTCGGGAGATGCGGAAGTGGTGGTGGTCACCGAGGAGACCCGAATTACCGGGGATAAGGCAAAAGGGAAGGCACAAGCTAAGGGGTGCTCCTACAAGAATTTCTTGGGATGTAAGCCACCGGAGTTTCGTGGGTGTAGCGACCCGGTCGTTTGCATGTATTGGCTCCGCGAGATGGAGATGGCCTTCGAGGCTAGCGAGTGCGACTCTTCTCAACGAGTCAAGTTCGCATCCCACCTTCTTAAGAGCGAGGCCCTAACATGGTGGAACTTGACCCGCTCTTCCCTCACGCCGGAGGTGTATGCTAGGCTCTCTTGGGCCGAATTCAAAAAGAAAATGCTCGAAAAATATTGTAGCGAGCGAGCCCTCGACAAGATCGAGGATGAATTTCGGGCGATGAAGAAAGGCAACAATCCCATC
This sequence comes from Centaurea solstitialis, assembly GCA_030169165.1. NCBI lineage: Eukaryota > Viridiplantae > Streptophyta > Magnoliopsida > Asterales > Asteraceae > Centaurea > Centaurea solstitialis. Next base: position 30,640,333 of record CM058044.1, on the reverse strand, counting down.
TCCTTTTATGCAAAGGACTTTTTGGAGAAACTAGGGATGGTGGAGCACTTGGCTCCCGATGAGAAGTCAAAAATCAAAGCTTATTCTCGTGGGTTACCGGCCGAGATAAGATCGGCGGTGAGGATTGCAAGGGTCACCACCTTGCATGAGGCGATTGAGGAGTCGATGAGGATCGAGGATGACATCACCCAAGCCCGGGTAGAAGGTTACCAAGCCGGGCAAAAGAGAAAGTTTGAGGAAGCCGCCGCATCGGCTCGACCGAACAAGACCTTTCAAGATGGGAGGCGAAGCGGAAACCGAAACGAGGCGAAATGGTGCAATGGATGTCGAAGCAAGCACTTTGGACCGTGTCGCCGTGATTTTCCCCCAACTCCCATTAATTGTGGGAAATGCGGGAGGAGGGGCCATGCGACCCAAGATTGTGCGGCCCGAGTGCCGATTTGTTATGATTGCAAGGAGCCGGGGCATTATCGGGATGCTTGCCCGAAGTTCAAGAAGGCGGCTACTGGGGGTCCGAGCGGATCGGTCGCGAAGGGAGGAAATCCGCCGAAGGTGACTAGCCGTGCTTTTCAAATGACGGCCGCGGAGGCGAGGGAGACATCCGATCTTGTATCGGTTACGTTTCTCGTTAACTCCATACCCGCACTAGTTTTGTTTGATACGGGCGCCGAACGCTCCTTTGTGCATGATTCACTAGCTAGGAAATTCACTATGCCTACCACTCCCTTATCTGATGCGTTAGTAGTAGAAGTAGCGGGCGGATTTCTTGTGACCGTTCGAGATTGCTTTGAGGGGTGCACTATAGTGTTAGATGGAGAACCTTTCTCCGCGACTCTCATACCCATGAATGTCGGTAGTTTCGACGTAGTGCTAGGGATCGATTGGTTGCGCGCACACGACGCCAACATAGGTTGCGGCAAGAAGATGGTCACGTTACCGGCGCCTAGCGGAAAATTGATTACCGTGTACGGAGATAAAAAGAAGGGCACCTACACGACCATCTCGATGGTTAAGGCAAGAAAGTGCCTAGCCAAGGGATGCACCTCCTATCTGGCTTACGTTATTGATACGAAGTTAGAAAAGAAAGAGCTCGCCGATGTGAATGTGGTGCGGGAATTTCCGGACGTCTTTCCGGAAGATTTGCCCGGATTACCACCGGAACGCCAAGTGGAGTTCCACATTGACCTTACACCCGGAGCGGCTCCGATCGCGCGCGCTCCATACCGATTGGCTCCGACCGAAATGAAAGAAATGATGACGCAATTGCAAGAACTCTCCGAGAAGGGATTCATCCGACCGAGTTCGTCACCGTGGGGAGCGCCGGTTCTTTTCGTCAAAAGAAGGACGGCTCCATGAGAATGTGTATCGACTATCGTGAACTAAACAAGAGGACGGTAAAGAACAAATACCCCTTACCTCGGATCGACGACCTCTTCGATCAACTACAAGGTGCCGGGTGCTTCTCGAAGATTGATCTACGATCCGGGTATCACCAAGTTAGGGTGAAGGAGGACGACGTGCCTAAGACAGTTTTCCGAACGAGATACGGGCACTATGAGTTCTTAGTGATGCCGTTTGGTTTGACCAACGCACCGGCGGTATTCATGGATTTGATGAACCGAGTGTGTAGACCATTCTTAGATAAGTCGGTCATAGTCTTTATCGACGATATCTTGGTCTATTCCAAAGATGAGGCCGAGCACGAGCGACACTTACGAGAGGTATTGAACGTGCTTAGAGACGAGAAATTGTACGCCAAATTCTCAAAGTGCGAGTTTTGGCTCCACGAGGTACAGTTTCTAGGACATGTGGTATCGCGAGACGGAATCAAAGTGGATCCGGCGAAGATCGAGGCCATGATGAGTTGGAAGTCGCCAACGAACCCGTCAGAAATAAGAAGCTTCTTAGGCTTAGCGGGTTACTACCGAGGTTTATCCAAGACTTCTCGAAGATTGCTTCGTCGCTCACGGTGCTAACGAAGAAGAACGCCAAGTTTCTATGGACCGACAAGCAAGAAGAGGCCTTTCAGACACTCAAGAAGAAGTTATGTCAAGCGCCGATTTTGTCATTACCGGATGGGACGGAAGACTTCGTGGTCTATAGCGACGCGTCCAAGATGGGACTCGGGTGCGTGCTCATGCAACGAGGCAAGGTGATCTCCTACGCCTCTCGACAGTTGAAGGATCATGAAAGGAATTACCCGGTGCACGATTTGGAACTAGCGGCGGTGGTGTTTGCTTTAAAATTGTGGCGACACTACCTTTACGGGACCAAGTGTACACTATACACCGATCACAAGAGCCTCCAACATATTTTCGACCAAAAGGAGCTCAACATGCGACAAAGGAGATGGCTCGAGCTACTAAAGGATTATGACTGCGACTTATTGTACCACCCCGGTAAGGCGAACGTAGTCGCCGACGCCTTAAGCCGTAAGAACTATGGTGATAGCGTTGGTGTGACCCTTAACCGGATTAGCGTGGTGTCGAGCTTGATGGAAAGGATCAAGGCGAGTCAAGCGGAAGCCCTTCGAGAAGAAAACCTCAAGGATGAGGTGATGGTGAAGCAAAAAGAATTATTGACCGAAGATAGCCGCGGGCTTAAACTGTTTCAAGGCCGAGTATGGGTACCAAAACTTGGTGGCAACCGGGAATTACTTTTGGACGACGCTCACAAGTCCAAGTACTCCATACATCCCGGGAGCACCAAGATGTACCGAGATTTGAAAATGTACTATTGGTGGCCGGTCATGAAACTTGACGTGGCTAGTTACGTTGAGAAGTGTGTCACGTGCCTTCAAGTCAAGGCGGAGCACCAAAAGCCCTATGGGAGTTTGCAACCTTTGGATATTCCGGAATGGAAATGGGAGCATATTACCATGGACTTCGTGACCAAACTACCGAGAACCTTAAGGGGTCACGACACTATTTGGGTGATCGTGGACCGACTCACGAAGAGTGCTCACTTTCTCGAGATGCGTGAGACCCTACCCATGGACAAATTGGCCAAACTCTACATAAAAGAGATCGTGAGAAGACACGGTGTACCGTTATCGATTGTCTCGGATAGAGATAGCCGATTTACTTCCCAGATTTGGCATGGATTACAAGAAGGCTTGGGTACGAAACTCAAGTTGAGCACCGCTTACCATCCTCAAACCGACGGACAAAGCGAACGGACGATACAGACGCTAGAAGACATGTTGCGGTCATGCGTGATTGACTTTGGTGGGAATTGGGATACACATCTACCGCTAGTGGAATTTGCATACAACAATAGTTTCCACTCTAGCATCGGTATGGCCCCGTTCGAGGCACTATACGGACGAAAATGTAGAACACCGACGTGTTGGTTGGAGGCGGGTGAAAAGCAATTTGCGGGACCCGAGATCATACAAGAGACGGCGGATAAAGTGAAGGGTATTCGCGAGCGCTTGAAGGCCGCCCAAGACCGACAAAAGAGTTACGCCGACAAGAAACGTCGTCCCGTAGACTTCCAAGTGGGTGAGCGCGTGATGTTGAAAGTGTCCCCTTGGAAGGGTATCATACGGTTTGGGAAACGGGGGAAACTTAGCCCACGTTTCCTAGGACCATTCACCATTTTGGAAAAAGTTGGACTACAAGCTTATCGGTTAGAGTTACCACCCGAAATGGATGGGATACATCCCACCTTTCACGTGTGTTACTTGCGGAAATGCCTAGCCGAAGAAGACAGTGTCATTCCTCTATCGGAGATTCGAGTTGACACCGGTAACCGGTGTGTCGAAGAACCAGAAGCGATCCTAGAAAGTAAGACGAAGAAATTACGCCATAAAGAGGTAACAATGGTCAAAGTCCAATGGAAGCACCACCGGGGTGCTAATGTCACGTGGGAGGCCGAGGAAGACATGAAGCGGAGATACCCGCGGATGTTCGCGTAGGTGTAACAAATTTCGGGGACGAAATTTTAATTAGGTGGGGAGGATTGTAACACCCGTAATTTCGGTGTAATAACGACTCTTTGATAAAATATGGAAATTAGAATTTTATATCAAATCATGCATTTTATGGTCTAATATGTTAGGAAATCCAATTACGAGTCCAACGGTTCTTTCGGAATCGAAATCGGAGCTATAACGAAGAAGTTATGACCAAAACAGTTTTTGTCCTAAAAAGTGCAGCAGGCTAGCGGCCGCTAAGGTTTTGGTCTAGCGGCCGCTAGGGGGATTTTTTCTTGGTTCTGTTGCCTCACAAAAATTAGTTAGCGACCGCTAGGGGAGCTAGCGGCCGCTAGAGTAAAAGCCTAGCGGCCGCTAGCCACTGTCGGGTTAAATAGCCTCTTTCTTCATTTTAACCTAACTTTCTCATCTCAACTCCGTTTTCTTTGGTTCAAATTGCGATTTTCTCCATTTTTCAAGCTCTTCAAGATCCCATTGATGGTTTGGTACTCAAGATAACAAGACTTGAAAGCTAGATCTTCTCCACCTTCATCTTCTTCACCTCTCAAAAACCTCAAACCTCCATTGTTGGATCTTGGTGCTCCTCCATTCTAGGGTTTGTTCAAGATCCGGCTAGGTAAACTTATCTAAACCATTTTTGGGTTGGTTAATGTACATATAGAAGTTATGGAACTAACCTAGGGTTCGATTTACTTAATTTTAGGTTCGTGCTCTTATTTGACCTAATCTTGGAATTTGGGGGTTTTGTCACAAAACTTTAAGGTGAGTTGTTAAAACTATTTTGTTAAAACTGAGAGCACATCATCTTGATGATTTTACTTTCCTTGTTTGATTTTGTGGATGAACATGATTCTAGTATGAAATGCTTATTGTGTCTAGTTCAAGGAAATTACTCATGAACTGTATTTATGCGAAATGTATGGAATTATGCGCACTATGGAACTATGTGAATGGGATTTGATACCCGTGTATATTGGCACGTATGAAACGAGCAAAGGGCTTGAGACCCTCGATGTATGCCTATGATAGGTGGAAACAAATGTATGAGTCTTTTGAGATAGTACGTATATGCCTCTGATGGTGTCATGGTAGATATGACATCGGGGTTGTTTGTAACTAAATAACATGGACGAACCAACGCAGTATTTCCTCACCGAACAGTCTTGGGAGGTTCTGAAATAGGAATGCCCCTATGTCGCCGGCCCTCGGGTTGCTCCTTGGTGCGCGGGCCTCTGATGGTGTCATGATAGATATGGCATCGAGGTGTTCGGAATTAACGAATGATGGCGTACTGGTTGGGGGAAATGGGTCGCTCCCATTGGTTTCCGAAGATAATAATAAACCGGTTTAATATGTCAATTGCATTGCTAATATGATCATGTATATCTCACATGCTTTATACACCTTACGCGTATGATATTACTTGTACAACTCACTAGGCTCCTTTAGCCTAACACTTGTTTGGTGTCGATGTGTCTCTCAGGTACTAGGGACGCCGCTCCCAAGTAGGTTTCGGGCTTGAGTGAGCATGGGGGAAAGATGAGAGACCGGTCCTTTAGGCCGCGAGACTTTGGTGGACGATAACCCTTTTTGTAGTCTTCTTCCTAGATGGAACTAGACTAGTTTGGTTATTGTATTTACTCATTCAATTACAAACATTGTAATTATACATTACTTATACCCCATTTTGGGAAGAGCTCACGCTATGGCGTTACAATTTGTATACCACCTTTTATGCAATTGAAAGTTTTTGTTCTCCCCGATTTTTAGGGTGTTACAAGTTGGTATCAGAGCTTTAGTTTAAGCGAACTAGGTAGTCACTGTAGCATGCCTAGACTTAAACTTAGCAAATTAGAAAATGCGACACATACCTTGGGTAGAACCTTAGGTGGGGAGAGCAATAGGGTTACGAGTTCACATTTATTCAAAGTTATGGTGATGGTGACGAGAATGCTTATGTATGATTAGTTCATAAATCACCTAGCTACTGATCTATGAATGCGTTGTACGCGAGTGTTTGAGTAACTGTTATTATGAGGATGATAAATGTTGAGATTCGTAAATAGTCTATTCTTATCCTATTCTCGTGCATTTGTGTGTGTGGCAGATTGGTATGGCGAACACCCGTAGTCAGACGGGCGCTGCGAGAGGACCACCCGACCAAACCGCTTCAACCGCCGACCAACGGGTACGGGTCGAGACGGTTGAGAGCCCACCGAGGCTCCAAGTCCTAGGTGGGGGACCGGAGCACGTACCAAGGGTCAACCTCGAGGACCCAAATCCATTGTTGACCGAAGTGACTCCGGAGATGAGAATGCTTGATAACGTGATGAAGGCCGTGAACGAGGCCATGAGCAAGCAACAAGAGTCCTTCATGAAAATGTTGGAGGATCGTGACACTAGCAACCGTCGCCACGAGACGGTGGGAGAGAACGCCGCTACGGCGTCGGGAGATGCGGAAGTGGTGGTGGTCACCGAGGAGACCCGAATTACCGGGGATAAGGCAAAAGGGAAGGCACAAGCTAAGGGGTGCTCCTACAAGAATTTCTTGGGATGTAAGCCACCGGAGTTTCGTGGGTGTAGCGACCCGGTCGTTTGCATGTATTGGCTCCGCGAGATGGAGATGGCCTTCGAGGCTAGCGAGTGCGACTCTTCTCAACGAGTCAAGTTCGCATCCCACCTTCTTAAGAGCGAGGCCCTAACATGGTGGAACTTGACCCGCTCTTCCCTCACGCCGGAGGTGTATGCTAGGCTCTCTTGGGCCGAATTCAAAAAGAAAATGCTCGAAAAATATTGTAGCGAGCGAGCCCTCGACAAGATCGAGGATGAATTTCGGGCGATGAAGAAAGGCAACAATCCCATCTCCTTTTATGCAAAGGACTTTTTGGAGAAACTAGGGATGGTGGAGCACTTGGCTCCCGATGAGAAGTCAAAAATCAAAGCTTATTCTCGTGGGTTACCGGCCGAGATAAGATCGGCGGTGAGGATTGCAAGGGTCACCACCTTGCATGAGGCGATTGAGGAGTCGATGAGGATCGAGGATGACATCACCCAAGCCCGGGTAGAAGGTTACCAAGCCGGGCAAAAGAGAAAGTTTGAGGAAGCCGCCGCATCGGCTCGACCGAACAAGACCTTTCAAGATGGGAGGCGAAGCGGAAACCGAAACGAGGCGAAATGGTGCAATGGATGTCGAAGCAAGCACTTTGGACCGTGTCGCCGTGATTTTCCCCCAACTCCCATTAATTGTGGGAAATGCGGGAGGAGGGGCCATGCGACCCAAGATTGTGCGGCCCGAGTGCCGATTTGTTATGATTGCAAGGAGCCGGGGCATTATCGGGATGCTTGCCCGAAGTTCAAGAAGGCGGCTACTGGGGGTCCGAGCGGATCGGTCGCGAAGGGAGGAAATCCGCCGAAGGTGACTAGCCGTGCTTTTCAAATGACGGCCGCGGAGGCGAGGGAGACATCCGATCTTGTATCGGTTACGTTTCTCGTTAACTCCATACCCGCACTAGTTTTGTTTGATACGGGCGCCGAACGCTCCTTTGTGCATGATTCACTAGCTAGGAAATTCACTATGCCTACCACTCCCTTATCTGATGCGTTAGTAGTAGAAGTAGCGGGCGGATTTCTTGTGACCGTTCGAGATTGCTTTGAGGGGTGCACTATAGTGTTAGATGGAGAACCTTTCTCCGCGACTCTCATACCCATGAATGTCGGTAGTTTCGACGTAGTGCTAGGGATCGATTGGTTGCGCGCACACGACGCCAACATAGGTTGCGGCAAGAAGATGGTCACGTTACCGGCGCCTAGCGGAAAATTGATTACCGTGTACGGAGATAAAAAGAAGGGCACCTACACGACCATCTCGATGGTTAAGGCAAGAAAGTGCCTAGCCAAGGGATGCACCTCCTATCTGGCTTACGTTATTGATACGAAGTTAGAAAAGAAAGAGCTCGCCGATGTGAATGTGGTGCGGGAATTTCCGGACGTCTTTCCGGAAGATTTGCCCGGATTACCACCGGAACGCCAAGTGGAGTTCCACATTGACCTTACACCCGGAGCGGCTCCGATCGCGCGCGCTCCATACCGATTGGCTCCGACCGAAATGAAAGAAATGATGACGCAATTGCAAGAACTCTCCGAGAAGGGATTCATCCGACCGAGTTCGTCACCGTGGGGAGCGCCGGTTCTTTTCGTCAAAAGAAGGACGGCTCCATGAGAATGTGTATCGACTATCGTGAACTAAACAAGAGGACGGTAAAGAACAAATACCCCTTACCTCGGATCGACGACCTCTTCGATCAACTACAAGGTGCCGGGTGCTTCTCGAAGATTGATCTACGATCCGGGTATCACCAAGTTAGGGTGAAGGAGGACGACGTGCCTAAGACAGTTTTCCGAACGAGATACGGGCACTATGAGTTCTTAGTGATGCCGTTTGGTTTGACCAACGCACCGGCGGTATTCATGGATTTGATGAACCGAGTGTGTAGACCATTCTTAGATAAGTCGGTCATAGTCTTTATCGACGATATCTTGGTCTATTCCAAAGATGAGGCCGAGCACGAGCGACACTTACGAGAGGTATTGAACGTGCTTAGAGACGAGAAATTGTACGCCAAATTCTCAAAGTGCGAGTTTTGGCTCCACGAGGTACAGTTTCTAGGACATGTGGTATCGCGAGACGGAATCAAAGTGGATCCGGCGAAGATCGAGGCCATGATGAGTTGGAAGTCGCCAACGAACCCGTCAGAAATAAGAAGCTTCTTAGGCTTAGCGGGTTACTACCGGAGGTTTATCCAAGACTTCTCGAAGATTGCTTCGTCGCTCACGGTGCTAACGAAGAAGAACGCCAAGTTTCTATGGACCGACAAGCAAGAAGAGGCCTTTCAGACACTCAAGAAGAAGTTATGTCAAGCGCCGATTTTGTCATTACCGGATGGGACGGAAGACTTCGTGGTCTATAGCGACGCGTCCAAGATGGGACTCGGGTGCGTGCTCATGCAACGAGGCAAGGTGATCTCCTACGCCTCTCGACAGTTGAAGGATCATGAAAGGAATTACCCGGTGCACGATTTGGAACTAGCGGCGGTGGTGTTTGCTTTAAAATTGTGGCGACACTACCTTTACGGGACCAAGTGTACACTATACACCGATCACAAGAGCCTCCAACATATTTTCGACCAAAAGGAGCTCAACATGCGACAAAGGAGATGGCTCGAGCTACTAAAGGATTATGACTGCGACTTATTGTACCACCCCGGTAAGGCGAACGTAGTCGCCGACGCCTTAAGCCGTAAGAACTATGGTGATAGCGTTGGTGTGACCCTTAACCGGATTAGCGTGGTGTCGAGCTTGATGGAAAGGATCAAGGCGAGTCAAGCGGAAGCCCTTCGAGAAGAAAACCTCAAGGATGAGGTGATGGTGAAGCAAAAAGAATTATTGACCGAAGATAGCCGCGGGCTTAAACTGTTTCAAGGCCGAGTATGGGTACCAAAACTTGGTGGCAACCGGGAATTACTTTTGGACGACGCTCACAAGTCCAAGTACTCCATACATCCCGGGAGCACCAAGATGTACCGAGATTTGAAAATGTACTATTGGTGGCCGGTCATGAAACTTGACGTGGCTAGTTACGTTGAGAAGTGTGTCACGTGCCTTCAAGTCAAGGCGGAGCACCAAAAGCCCTATGGGAGTTTGCAACCTTTGGATATTCCGGAATGGAAATGGGAGCATATTACCATGGACTTCGTGACCAAACTACCGAGAACCTTAAGGGGTCACGACACTATTTGGGTGATCGTGGACCGACTCACGAAGAGTGCTCACTTTCTCGAGATGCGTGAGACCCTACCCATGGACAAATTGGCCAAACTCTACATAAAAGAGATCGTGAGAAGACACGGTGTACCGTTATCGATTGTCTCGGATAGAGATAGCCGATTTACTTCCCAGATTTGGCATGGATTACAAGAAGGCTTGGGTACGAAACTCAAGTTGAGCACCGCTTACCATCCTCAAACCGACGGACAAAGCGAACGGACGATACAGACGCTAGAAGACATGTTGCGGTCATGCGTGATTGACTTTGGTGGGAATTGGGATACACATCTACCGCTAGTGGAATTTGCATACAACAATAGTTTCCACTCTAGCATCGGTATGGCCCCGTTCGAGGCACTATACGGACGAAAATGTAGAACACCGACGTGTTGGTTGGAGGCGGGTGAAAAGCAATTTGCGGGACCCGAGATCATACAAGAGACGGCGGATAAAGTGAAGGGTATTCGCGAGCGCTTGAAGGCCGCCCAAGACCGACAAAAGAGTTACGCCGACAAGAAACGTCGTCCCGTAGACTTCCAAGTGGGTGAGCGCGTGATGTTGAAAGTGTCCCCTTGGAAGGGTATCATACGGTTTGGGAAACGGGGGAAACTTAGCCCACGTTTCCTAGGACCATTCACCATTTTGGAAAAAGTTGGACTACAAGCTTATCGGTTAGAGTTACCACCCGAAATGGATGGGATACATCCCACCTTTCACGTGTGTTACTTGCGGAAATGCCTAGCCGAAGAAGACAGTGTCATTCCTCTATCGGAGATTCGAGTTGACACCGGTAACCGGTGTGTCGAAGAACCAGAAGCGATCCTAGAAAGTAAGACGAAGAAATTACGCCATAAAGAGGTAACAATGGTCAAAGTCCAATGGAAGCACCACCGGGGTGCTAATGTCACGTGGGAGGCCGAGGAAGACATGAAGCGGAGATACCCGCGGATGTTCGCGTAGGTGTAACAAATTTCGGGGACGAAATTTTAATTAGGTGGGGAGGATTGTAACACCCGTAATTTCGGTGTAATAACGACTCTTTGATAAAATATGGAAATTAGAATTTTATATCAAATCATGCATTTTATGGTCTAATATGTTAGGAAATCCAATTACGAGTCCAACGGTTCTTTCGGAATCGAAATCGGAGCTATAACGAAGAAGTTATGACCAAAACAGTTTTTGTCCTAAAAAGTGCAGCAGGCTAGCGGCCGCTAAGGTTTTGGTCTAGCGGCCGCTAGGGGGATTTTTTCTTGGTTCTGTTGCCTCACAAAAATTAGTTAGCGACCGCTAGGGGAGCTAGCGGCCGCTAGAGTAAAAGCCTAGCGGCCGCTAGCCACTGTCGGGTTAAATAGCCTCTTTCTTCATTTTAACCTAACTTTCTCATCTCAACTCCGTTTTCTTTGGTTCAAATTGCGATTTTCTCCATTTTTCAAGCTCTTCAAGATCCCATTGATGGTTTGGTACTCAAGATAACAAGACTTGAAAGCTAGATCTTCTCCACCTTCATCTTCTTCACCTCTCAAAAACCTCAAACCTCCATTGTTGGATCTTGGTGCTCCTCCATTCTAGGGTTTGTTCAAGATCCGGCTAGGTAAACTTATCTAAACCATTTTTGGGTTGGTTAATGTACATATAGAAGTTATGGAACTAACCTAGGGTTCGATTTACTTAATTTTAGGTTCGTGCTCTTATTTGACCTAATCTTGGAATTTGGGGTTTTGTCACAAAACTTTAAGGTGAGTTGTTAAAACTATTTTGTTAAAACTGAGAGCACATCATCTTGATGATTTTACTTTCCTTGTTTGATTTTGTGGATGAACATGATTCTAGTATGAAATGCTTATTGTGTCTAGTTCAAGGAAATTACTCATGAACTGTATTTATGCGAAATGTATGGAATTATGCGCACTATGGAACTATGTGAATGGGATTTGATACCCGTGTATATTGGCACGTATGAAACGAGCAAAGGGCTTGAGACCCTCGATGTATGCCTATGATAGGTGGAAACAAATGTATGAGTCTTTTGAGATAGTACGTATATGCCTCTGATGGTGTCATGGTAGATATGACATCGGGGTTGTTTGTAACTAAATAACATGGACGAACCAACGCAGTATTTCCTCACCGAACAGTCTTGGGAGGTTCTGAAATAGGAATGCCCCTATGTCGCCGGCCCTCGGGTTGCTCCTTGGTGCGCGGGCCTCTGATGGTGTCATGATAGATATGGCATCGAGGTGTTCGGAATTAACGAATGATGGCGTACTGGTTGGGGGAAATGGGTCGCTCCCATTGGTTTCCGAAGATAATAATAAACCGGTTTAATATGTCAATTGCATTGCTAATATGATCATGTATATCTCACATGCTTTATACACCTTACGCGTATGATATTACTTGTACAACTCACTAGGCTCCTTTAGCCTAACACTTGTTTGGTGTCGATGTGTCTCTCAGGTACTAGGGACGCCGCTCCCAAGTAGGTTTCGGGCTTGAGTGAGCATGGGGGAAAGATGAGAGACCGGTCCTTTAGGCCGCGAGACTTTGGTGGACGATAACCCTTTTTGTAGTCTTCTTCCTAGATGGAACTAGACTAGTTTGGTTATTGTATTTACTCATTCAATTACAAACATTGTAATTATACATTACTTATACCCCATTTTGGGAAGAGCTCACGCTATGGCGTTACAATTTGTATACCACCTTTTATGCAATTGAAAGTTTTTGTTCTCCCCGATTTTTAGGGTGTTACATCCACTGTCCATGTACCAGTTGCCCTTATCCTGTAAAATTTAGAGTTTAAGTTTTTCTTGGTACCCATAGAACTATGGATCCAGAAGTATCAGTAGGACTGGTGGAGTCAGTGGCAGCCTTGACTGATTTATCAGTTCTTGAGGCTGGAGTCTTGACTGAGGAGACAGTCTTGACAACCTTCTTCCCTTTGACTGAATTGTCAGTCTTAGGATTTTTCTTTACCTTGGCTGATTTTTCAGCTTTGGTAGCATCAGGACACTTACTCGCAATATGGTCGTTTAATCCACAGTGATAACATTTGCGATATTGAAAGCGTTTAGTGTGGTCCAGAAAGTCTTTAAACTTTAAGTGAGCAGGACCAGCACCAAGTATGCCTTTAGCATTGGACATTGGAGGAATTGGTTTCTTCTCCTGAGTCTTTTGCTTCAAGTCAATCTTCAGTCTGGGAGCAGGATTTTGAGAGAAAGATTTTGATCCTGAGACTGAAGGACCACCACCCAGAACTTTGTTCTTGGGTTTAGGACTCTTGGTCTTTGAAGGTGTTACAGTGTTAGATTTTTCTTTGACTGTGTTCTTTTTGCTCTTAGGAGCACCTTCAGAGTGTGTGTTAGAAGAAGAAGGAATGTTTTCAGGAGCATTGGGATCAGGGATAGAAGAAACAAATTTTCCAAATTTGAGCATGGAACTATCAGATTTAGTTCCTCCATGAGTGTATCCAAGACCCCTTTTGTTTTTAACATTTCTTCCTGAGGCTAATATTTCATCAACCTTTTCAGAGGCGTCACTCCATCCTTTGATGGTGACTTTTTCAGCGTTTAACTCAGCTAGGGCTCTTTCTTTGGCAGCAAGAGCCATTTCTCTTTCAATACAGAGAGTTTTGTTTACAGTGACCTGGTCTTTATAGTTTTCTTCCAGAATGGTAAGTTGTTTTATTTTTTCTTGGCATTCTTTGAGTTGACCACGAAGGTCAATATTCATTTTTTCAGCAGAGGTTTTACCATTCAGGGCTTTGTAAAGATCAAGAGTGACCAGGTCCAGCTGAGTTAAGCTTTCAAGAGGGACGAGAGGAATAGGTACCTGACTGGAAGAATCAGTCGCAGAGGTGGAAGCTTCAGGAGTTGTGGAAGAAGAAGCTTCAGGAGTGTGAGTAGGAATCTCTTAAGGGACCTCTTCAATCTTAGCCATGAGAGCTAAGGTCGGTTCCTCAATAATGGCCATTAGTGCCACTTGAGTGTCTTCCTCATCAGATGAGTCATCAGAGGAGACATCATCTCAGTCGCAGTCTTCTGCGATGAGACCTTTACCCTTGCGCTGAATTTTCATCTTTTTGTACTTTTCTTTCAGGCGCTGGTATTTGGGGTTCTTAGAAGAGGATTTGGCAGAGGAGGGAGCAAACTGACTCTTCCTGTACCTGCAATCATTAGCAAAGTGTCCTTTGCCCTGACAGTTGTAGCAGATAGCAATAGCCTTATCAACAGGGTCTGATTTAGGCTTGTCAGTAATAGTAAGATGTTTCTTTTTGTGGAAGTTTCCCTTTTTGGCAAACTTCTTGAAGGATCTGGTTAACAAAGCAAGAGATTCATTGAATTCAGGATCTTCTGACATGTCAGAGTCAGAAGATTCTAATTCAGTAATAGTTACTGAAGAAGGAGTGGCGACAGTAGGAACTGAGTCAGAGACCAATGCAACAGAGTTACTTTTGGTATCTTTAGAATCTCTTATGAGATTCTTTTTCAGTTTCTTCTGTTGTTCACGGTTAAGAAGAATACCGTACAACTCACTTAGTGTGAGTGTCTTTATGTCCTTTGACATAGTTAAGCAGGAGGTGTATATTTCCCAATGTTCAGGAAGAGCTTCCATGAACTTGGTAACCACCTCAGAGTTAGAGTAGGTAGTACCGATAGTCTTCAGATCAATCAGAAGACAGTTGAATCTCTGATGTAGCTGGGAGAGAGTTTCATCCTTTTGATGAATAAAGCTTTCATATTGTCGAACCAAGAAAATCTTTCTTGATTCCATGAGAACAGCAGTACCTTCATATTGAACACAGAGAGTGTCCCATATTTCTTTAGCAGATCGAAGGTGGCAGACAGAATGGAATACATCGTCAGGGAGTGACATGGCGATGAGAGACCTAGCCTTAGTGTCAATGTTGACCAGGCGTCTGTCTTCATCATTCCAGTCCGTTACAGGCTTTACCAGTTGCCTTTCAGGTACAGCTGGTTGGCCAGCGGCAGCAGGAATGGGGTGGACGGTTTGTGTAGGCACATGTGGTCCATTTTCCAGAAAGTATGGAATCTGGGGATCAGAACCAGAGAGAAAGAGTTCCATCCTGGTTTTCCAAAGAGAGAAGTTATCTTTGTTGAACCTAGGAGGTTTTCCAGCAGAGCCGGTATCAAAGTAGTTATCCTTAGCTTGAAGAGCCATGGATTTGAAGAGTGGATCACAAGATTTTTCTAAGAAGAAAATGAGAGCTTGTATCTGCTCTGATACCACTTGTTGGTCCCAAAGAGGTGACCTTCAAGTAAGGATAGTGTTAGGGATTATAGAAGGGGGGGTTGAATATAATCACACAAGTTTTCACTTTTAAATTCTTGTTGTATAAACAAAATGAAATTACAGATTGTTGCGGAAATAGAAAAGACAATAAGTCTAAACTAAACAATCTACGTTCTTTCACTATGCACTAAAGTGAGAAGATGTAAGAAAGAAGATAGAGGGAATAAAGAAAGAAAGGATTAGGGTAGTATTAGGATGAAGAAGAAGTATGGAGAACATCTCTTCAAGTCCTATTTATACCCAATGCATTAAATGCATGTAGACTCACTTTTGTGTACGTGTCACAATGTAAGTGGTCCTTTGTACTATTTACTATAAACAAATACTCTTTGCATGGTGTGCAAAAGAGGAAGTGTGTAAACAGTTGCCTTGAGGTCTGATAAGTACGGAGGGAACAGTAAAGAGACTGTCCTTATGTACTTTTGTGTCAGTAAAGGCGGATAATTCTTTTGTGCATTAGACTAAGACATTACACTAATCCTTCAGGATCAGGATACTGATCAGTGACTAGAGTCCTGAAGCTGGTGCTGTTCAGGGTCACTTGTATCTTGATGATTCTTCAGGATGTCATACGATATTGAGCAGCCTGCTATCACTGAGTTCCGTCTTCAGATCACGAGCATGCTGTTCCTGTCATCAGCTAAGTCTTCGACGTTGCTGATGGTTCTTTGAGTATGATCTTGATGTCTTCAGGAGGTCTTCACTTCAGTGGATAGGATCAGTAGACTACAAAACAGACTCGTTCGTCTCCTGATCCTGATCCTGATTACTATAAAAATAAGTTACAGCATAAGTAACATGGAATAACACTGAACAAATTCAGTGATAATTCCTCAAGCTATAACAGAAGTAAAAACCTACTAAGTAAAGGTTCAAGATCATTATCATTTCATCAGGTCTTAGGAGAGCTGGATCAACAAGTGTAAAGTTGGGTGTGACATGCATTTAATGCATGGGGTATAAATATGAACATAGTGTGTTCTTCAAACACCGAACATTTGGTCCATGTTCAATATCCCTATCCTTTTTCTTTCTATCTTCTACCCTCTAATTCTTGCTTAGTGCATAAGCAAAGGCTGTGTGTCTTTAACTTAAAGATTGTTTTGGATCTTGACAAAGTCTTGATCCTCTTCAACAAACAATCTACTTTAGTTTCACACAAAGGCTCCATAGGAGTCATGAACTGAATTAAGTGGAAGAAACTGTGATGATTGTATTCAACCCCCCTTCTACAATACAATCTATCATATTGGCCATCAATAGAGGACCAACATGGTGTATATGTAGTGTGGTTTGTGCTCACTAAGTGTAAAGCTTAAAAAGTGGTGGTTTACTCTTTAGTTGCAGGTTCTTCTGACAAGGATAAGGGAAAGGGACCTGTTTTATACTCCGACATGGACAAGGCTTAACTCAATTCTTTTGGGACAAAACGTTATTTTATGTTTGAGACTTACAATGTTTGGTTGGTT
>CM058044.1:30446984-30623688 GCA_030169165.1 Centaurea solstitialis | reverse complement strand
GCGGGGTTCTGGGTTATGGGACCCTGAGGATGATTTGCCCGTTGAATTCCTTGGTCAGCGTGAGTTTGTTGATCATCCTTCTGAACTTGCCTGGAACTATTTCCCTTGGAATCACCTCCGTGGTAGATGCTTTTCCCGTGATCCATTCTCTCATCTTGCCTTCGATCACCTCTATTCTGCTCATACCCATATCCTGGCCCTTGATCTAGCCTTCCACTCTCATGTCTTCCTCCATACCCAATCTCATATCCCTGACGATCAATATACCCAGATTCAGGAGTATATTGCCTCATGTTGTTTCGGTAGTTGATGTCTGAGACTTGTCCTCTCCAATCTCCTTGACTACTTTGGTCTCCTTGATAGTCAAGATACGTGTTGTCTCGTCTGGGCTGATCTCTGTATCTGCCTTGATCTTCTCTCAACCTTCCCTGGTTGTTCCGATAACCTCCTTCATCGTAAGCCTGTATTCCCCCTTGCTGATAGCTTCCTCTCCCTTGATTTCCGTACTGACCTCTCTCTTGCTGATAATGACCTCCTCTACCTTGCCCCATTCTTCCTCCACTGGGAAAACCGGATCCTCGTGCTCGGTTGTATCCACGATTTGCGTTCAGTCGTTGTACACTGTGTGAGATGAGGGCAAGGGACTCATTCACATGGAAGAGTTCTTCTTCTGAGATGGAAATAATCACCGGTTCATCGGGATGTTGTAAGCTTGTTCCATAGTTCGGGTTGAACTCTTGACTGTACTCTTCTGGATAGTACTGGGGAGAGACGTTGTTGTGTGGCATTGGTTGGACGGGAGCAGTGCTTGGTCCTCCGAAGGGCACGGCCGACAATGCCAGAGGATCAACTGCTTTCTTGGAGCGTCCACCGGTGATGAATTCTTCGTGTTGAACCATCATGCTGAATAAGTCGTGCAGACCCATGGCTCCCAGATTCCGGCTCAACTGAATGTTGATAGCCATGTTTTGCCATTCCTGAGTGAGATTCTTCAAGAACTTAACGTTCACATCGTACTTTGATTTCTCAACCCCGAGCCGTCTCAAATCGTTGACGAAGGCATTCAGTCTTTGATAAGACTCAGTGAGGGATTCGTTTTCCCTGGCCTTAAAGCCTTCGTAAGCATTGAGTGCGCTTTCCTTCTGACTTTCCACAGCAGTGTCACCTCCCTGCATCTGTTGTTCGATTTCCAACCAAACGTCTCGTGCGTTGGTCAGACTGTCCACCCTCGCATACATGTCGTTTGGGAGTGCCATGATTAACAGGGTAAGTGCACGTTTGTCGATGAGATGTCGGGCTCTTTGTTCTGGGTTGAACATCTCAACAGGCTTCTCGACCACGTATGCCGGAAGTTCGGGACAAGTATCTGTTTTAGGGACTGCGGCAACGGTGACGGTCGGTCGGATAGGCCCTTCTCGGATGGACTTCATCAGGTTTTCATCCAGCAGATCTAGAAAGTGGATCATTCTGCGTCTCCTTTGTTGGTACTCGCCCATCACCCGGACGGGAGGACGAGTCTCGTATCCGATTCCGAGGATTTCCTTCGACATTTCTCTCTAACAGAAAAGACCTCCTTGAATGATTCTCTTGGCTTAAAAAAGAAAAAGGTTTTCAAAAAACAGATATTTTGAGCGCCTCGGGACACAGATAGCGTTAAGATTTAAAAGGTTTTGAAAAGCAGCTATGTGTCGGATTCAGGGAACAATTTTGCAAGAGTTCCGGCTCGAAGAGGCGAAATCCGATCTGGAAACTGAAGTTTTCCGAATCGGATTTGGCTCAAAATGCTGGGTGCGGAAAAGACTCTTTTCCGATTCGGAAAATGCTGTTTTCCGATTCGGAAAAGGTGGAGTTCGGAAAATGCACACAAGCTTCGGAAAATGATATTTTCAGGAGCAAAACCCCAAATCAGAGGCCTGTTTTCCGATTCGGAAAATGCTATTTCCGATTCGGAAAAGAGGTGTTTTCTGATTCGGAGTATAGTGCAATTTCCGATTCGGAAAATTTGAACTGAAATTTCAGCTCTCGTTTTCCGATTCGGAAAACCTGCACAGGAACTCCGAAAAATCACTGAAAATCACTAAAAACACTTAAAAGATAAGTGATAAGACCCCCAATTTGTAGGAAAAACACTAGAAAACAGTGGGGAATCACTTATCACTTATAAAACCCTTTTTAAAACTACTTTTTGGATTAAAAACCCAAAAAGTTTGTAAAAACCCAAAACTTTAAAACCTTTAAAAATCTTTGAAAAACAACACTAATGCCAAGGAATCAACAAGGTATGGCTCTGATACCAATTGTTGTCCCACAATAATATGAAAAACAAGAGAAAAGGATGGAAATCACAATCAAGATGATGATATAAAGCTTCAAAGCAACAATGGAGAAAATGCCCAAAATGGTAAAATATTTCCAACCTTAAAACCCTAAACATCCTTTACCTTATATAGGTAAGAGGAAGTTACACAAAATGTCAACAAAGGCCCCCGAGGTTCCAAACCTCAAACAAGGGCACTAACAAAGATAAATGTTTACAAATAAAGGAAATTAAACTAGAAAGCTTGTTAAAGATAGTATCTTTCTGATTCTTCACAACACAAGAGGTCCTACAAAAGGAGAATTCAACTCCAACCCTAAGAGGAATAATCCATCTAATAGAACTCCGTAAATCTGAATGCCGAACGTCAAGCTTCTGAATGATCCAACCAAATGTGAAGTTAATTACCGACACTCCAAATTGCATGAACAAAACCAGCTTAACGTCGAGTCTCGTGAACAGTGGGGCATCGACGGGCTCATCAACGGGCTTTTGAGACAATAAACTCCATCGTATACAGCGGGAAATGGCACTTGATAAACATTTAAGCGTCGGGAATTTCGAAGCACAAAAATACAATCTGAACCGTGTGGAATCTGGATCACCCTTAACACATTCACATGTTGGTAGATGCATCTACTAAACCCGAAGATCCTCTGTGATCATACGTATAAGTTCACCATTTGCAAATATTTTCAACGAGATTAAGCAGTGAGCAAGTAATCGGTTCAGCTATGCTCGTGATAACACCAAAATTATACATGTTTTGGTTGAGCTTAATTGTATGACTTTACCCCATTTCTCACCCGTTTATGATCATTTCACTCACCAAATGAGCTTATTATTGTTTATGAAGGATTTGGAGGCCGTGGAACGGAAAAGTACGAAAAAAGGCGAGAAAACGTGAAAAATGCACAAGTCCAATACAGAAGCTATCTGGCGTTTGCGAAGTTCACAATCTAGCACCGCCAGATTCGACAAAGATGAAGACCATAATTGACCTAAGTGTTTGGCGCCGCCAAACCCGCAGTCTGGCGATCGCCAGATGACCCCTGGACGTTTTCTTTTAAATACCAGCCTCCTCCTTCAGTTCAAAGCATGATTTTCGGTACGGGTTACGAGGCAGAAACGAGAGTGAGAGTCCGAGTGGTGCCGATACGCTGCGGGAGTCGATCTTCGATCATCCGTCGTTGTATTGTCGGTATCATGTCGATGTCTACTATTGCTTTTGTTTTCGTTATGCTTAGTGTGTAGTTTTTAATAGTGGTACTTGTCATGGTCGATGAACCATTGTGGATGATAATTTTGTGATTAATGATTATTGGTTTGTTTTGATTAATTGAATGTGTGTTATGGTCCTTTTCTGATTTATATTGTTTGGTGATTTGAATTCATTTGGTTGGGTGTATTTGTTGGACCAAAACAGATAGACTCCGAGAGGATAAACAACCTACCTTAGCCTGACCTTGGACCAAGAGAGTTGTGTTAAGGGGTTACTTGGACCAAGAGTGACCAGATAGTAGAAAATCCATGCAATATTAATTAGGACTGGTAAACCGACTCTAGATTGTGGACCAAACGATTTAGTATTGGGATTAGGAGGACCGTGTCCTAGTCAATAACCATAGTCATCGCATGTTAGGGTGTCTTAGACTTAAACTCCTACAATAGTCAAAACAACCAAACCTTTGGCCTATTTAAATCATTCACGTGGGGATTCACTATACCATGATAAGTGCTACTGTTTTTCCTTCATATAATCTTTAATCAGTCTTTTAATTGTTTTTCTTAGTTCGTAGTTAATTTAGTGTCTTTTTAATTAATAAAACCTTTTTCATAAACCCCCCCCCCCAAAGCTTTAGGTTAATTAAACTGATCCAGACTTTAATCTACGATAACTTGACCGTTCCCAGTGGTAGATACGATACCTGGACTTTCCTACACTATATTACTCACGATCAGGTACGCTTGCCTGTATATGTGGTAAGACAGTGGCTAGGCATTAGAGGTTAAAACTTATTACGCTTTTTATGTATGATAATTACCGCATCAAGTTTTTGGCGCCGCTGCCGGGGAACGGTAGTTGTTAGATTTTAGTCTTAGTTAGTTTTGTTAATCGATCCTTGTGAGGGATTCTTTCCCTTGCAAGTTTTTCGCTTTCTAGTTTAGTTCGTTATTTTTATTTTAGTTTATCTCTTTGTTTCCCGCAAGTTGCCCGTAACCGTTTGTTGTGGTTTCAGTCACGGCAGACTTGTTAGAGCCATTTGAGGAGCCGGAGAGAGAATTCAGAAAAAGAAACAAAAAGAAATCCAAAGCCGACAAAGTTCGCCCGAGAGCTTTGATTTTTGAGATGGGAGACGAGGCACCAATATGGACCGCCAGGAGAGCCGCTCCAACTGTACCCACCAATCCAATCACGAAGCCGAACCTGAACAAAGAAATCCCGGGGAAGCTCCTACACATGATTAAGGACCTTACCTTCGACGGGAAAAACGATAGCAATCCTATCGTTCACATGGAAAACTTCGTTGATATTTGTGATCTGTTCAAAACAGAGGAAGACCGAGATGATGCGATTCGTCTCCGAGTCTTTCCTCTCACACTCACCGGAGAAGCTAGAGCCTGGTTGCGTTCGTTAGAGCCAAGTTCAATCACTACTTGGGAAGGACTTCGTTCAAAATTCCTTTCCCGATTCTTTCCACCATCTAAGATCGACAAGTTAAGAGCCGATATCCGATCTTTCCAACAAGATGACGGGGAGACCATATCCGAAGCATGGGAATGTTTCAAACACCTTCTAAAGTCGTGCCCGAGTCACGGATTGAATAAGAGTGAACAAGTCCAAACTTTCTATAGTGGACTTGCTTATTCTTCACGAGCTACATTGGATTCATCTGCCGGAGGTGTCTTTATGTACAAAACGCCCACGGAAGGTTACAAGCTCCTCGAAGACATGCTCATACACAACATAGATTGGAGGACGGACAAGCGTTTGCAAATCCCGAGGATGGCCGGGAAAATCTCAACTGACTTTGATCCATCCGATGAACTAGCCGCTATGAAAAACCAACAGGTAAAGTTTGAACGCAAAATAGAAGAACTAATTAAATCTGTTCATGCTTTGCAGGTTGGATGCGAGGAGTGTAATGGACCACACTTGACTAAGGATTGCCCGAATCGACCAATGATGACACCCGAGGAGGTGAATTATCTTAACCGAGGCGAATACCAAGGGAGGTGGAACAACAATCGTAACTTCATTCCGAGACCTCCCGGTTTCTTTACACCAAATCAACAAAACCAAAGACCGGATGGAGAGCCACGTGTTTCTATCGAAGATCGGATTGTCCAATTCATGGATGCGCAAAAGAAGCTAAATGATGAGGTGAGTTCATACTTACGTAATCACCAAAGTACCATCCAGAATTTGGAATTGCAGGTTGGACGTGTTTCGCAAATGCTAAGTGAAAGAACTCAAGGGGAGTTGCCGACGCAAACACAAGTCAACCCGAAGGTGGAGAATGTTAAGCCGATGCTCATGATGACCGGAGAACCATCAAAGAATAAGTGGACGGACATCTACACAAAGAAGTATGTGGAGAGCGATAGCGGTAGTGAGCCCGATTATGCCACGGATTACGATTCGGAGGGGTTCACCGTGTCATTCGAGCATCTAGGACTTAAAGGACCCGAAGCTTCAAGTGATGATGAGGAGGAAGATGGAAAGCAAGGCGGATACACGGAGTTCATAATTCCGAAGAAAGATGATAAAGGCAAGGAGAAAGAGAAGGAAAAAAACACGGAGGATGACCTCATCTACATTGCACCTATCAAGCTTGATCCAGGGAGTTACAACTTACCTATTTCTTGTCATAGATTTAAAGGTCTTGCTTTGGTAGATTCAGGTGCCGCACTTAACATGATGCCCGTTGGTTATTGCAGGAAAATGGGAGTTACAAAGATTCTTCCAACAGACTATCAATACCGAGGCGTGAACGGTTACATGACAAAGCCGTTTAGGAATAGCGGAAGGAGTCCCAATTCGCATTGGCAAATTTGTTTACTATACGGACTTCATCATAGCTAATCTTCCACAGAACACGGAGATCCCGATAATCCTCGGGAGATCTTTCTTGCACACCGCTCAAGTGAATACCGATATGCGAAACCAAGTCACGAGTTTGGGATATGGAGAAAATCGGTTTTACTTTGATCCTAACGGAGAGCCAGTCAGACACCTCGATGAACCATATGAAGATCCTTCTCTGGCCTACAAAAAAAACACGAACTGCCCGTTACTCCCGCATGAGCATGGAAAGAAGAAGGAGGATTATCCTAACCCGATGCATCAAAAGGATCAGAAACTTAATGAACCCGGATCCTCCAAGAAAGATCACAGGAAGAAGAGAGGCTCGTCAGCCTGACGTGCCAAGAAATGAGCTGAAAGTGGGGTCGAGCTATAGACCCATTCAAAAATGAAGCGCTTCTCGGGAGGCAACCCGAGCTTTTTCTTTTTCTTTCGTTTTTACGATTTTCGTGTGTGTTTTTGTTAATCTTTTTGTTTGATATTGCTTAGGTAACCATACGGAGGAGATAAGAACCACAATCGAGCAAATCTGAAGTGAGATGGAATTTTTCAGAAGTGGGAAACAGAAGGCACTTCGCGATCGCCAGATTCCAAGCCTGGCGACGCGAAGTTGGTAAGTCATGGTAACAGGCAAAAATTTCGAATCTCGCGACGCGAGGAGAGCCGTTTAGCGATGCGAATCTCGCGTTCGCGAAGTTCACAATCTGGCGCCGCCAGATTCGACAAAGATGAAGACCAGAGTTGACCTAAGTGTTTGGCGCCGCCAAACCCGCAGTCTGGCGATCGCCAGATGACCCCTGGACGATTTCTTTTAAATACCAGCCTCCTCCTTCAGTTCAAAGCATGATTTTCAGTACGGGTTACGAGGCAGAAACGAGAGTGAGAGTCCGAGTGGTGCCGATACGCTGCGGGAGTCGATCTTTCGATCATTCGTCGTTGTATTGTCGGTATCATGTCGATGTCTATTATTGCTTTTGTTTTCGTTATGCTTAGTGAGTAGTTTTTAATAGTGGTACTTGTCATGGTCGATGAACCATTGTGGATGATAATTTTGTGATTAATGATTATTGGTTTGTTTTGATTAATTGAATGTGTGTTATGGTCCTTTTCTGATTTATATTGGTTGGTGATTTGAATTCATTTGGTTGGGTGTATTTGTTGGACCAAAACAGATAGACTCCGAGAGGATAAACAACCTACCTTAGCCTGACCTTGGACCAAGAGAGTTGTGTTAAGGGGTTACTTGGACCAAGAGTGACCAGATAGTAGAAAAGCCATGCAATATTAATTAGGACTGGTAAACCGACTCTAGATTGTGGACCAAACGATTTAGTATTGGGATTCGGAGGACCGTGTCCTAGTCAATAACCATAGTCATCGCATGTTAGGGTGTCTTAGACTTAAACTCCTACAATAGTCAAAACAACCAAACCTTTGGCCTATTTAAATCATTCACGTGGGGATTCACTATACCATGATAAGTGCTACTGTTTTTCCTTCATATAATCTTTAATCAGTGCTACCATGATAACTGATCCAGACTTTAATCTACGATAACTTGACCATTCCAGTGGTAGATATGATACCTGGACTTTCCTACACTATATTACTCACGATCAGGTACGCTTGCCTGTATATGTGGTAAGACAGTGGCTAAGCATTAGAGGTTAAAACTTGTTACGCTTTTTATGTATGATAATTACCGCACCAGCTCGCAAGAAGTCAATCAGAAAAGCAAGAAAAGTTGTCTTATGAGCTTGAAGTACAACATAGGTTCTACGAGGTTCTTTGTAAACCACCCTCTGTAAAACCTTTCATCGATAGCAAACAGTGAGCAAGTAATCGGTTCCGCTATGCTTACGGCACAATGAGTAGAATCATGCGAGAGTCGTTTTGTTAACTTGAGCTGATAACATCTATCCAAATTGTTCGGTTTTGGGTTCTGCACAACAGTAGCCATACACTCCTTCTGAAATCATGTAAACTCTCTCGATTCAGCTTCAAATAGAACCATCTCTGTGATCACACATCTATTCAGATTATAAAAGGCGATCAAGCATCTGTCCAAATTGCAATCTACTGCAGTTGCCCTCTATGAGACTTTGATAGAAGCTCTGTGACAGCTTCTGTGAATAGCAAGTAGACCCGGCAGATCCTCTGTGAACCTCAACAGAGGTTCTGTGAGGCTAGACTTCTGTTCGGCTTAAATCTGCAACAACAGCAAGTTCTGTGAACGACCAGCTTCTTTTGGACAGCTCGAGGTTTGAAACGAGTGAAGTGAGCAGCGGTTCTTGGTATATACCTTTGTGAAGTGAAACAAACCTTGCATCACCTTCTCCATTACATCTTCTTATCAGTCTCGGATCTGCACAACAGCCGCCTGTTCTACTTCCAAATGATTCACCCACACAACACATACTCTGTTTCAGATCCATGACCATTAAGATCACATCAGATTTGGTAGAAGCTGCCATTTTTGTGCTCGAAGATGTAAAGGGTTTTAGCAAATGATTTTTTAATTCAAATGAGTCCTAAAACCTTTTATCGATTTAGTTGAGGAAAACATACAACAGCTTGAATTGTTGATTTCAAAGATTCAAAACGAATCAAACGATCCGCTCCAGCTCTGATACCACTTGTAAGCTTGTTTGAAATCAACAATCCAATTAGTGAAGATGAAGAGAATCAATCTTATTGAATGTAAAAGAGCGGAAATTAAAAAGAACACTCAAAGACTTAGAAATCGACTCTCATTGACTATCTTCAACAATTACATAAAAAAATGGAGGTTCACACTTAATCAAAAGCACAAGGCATTCCCTTATATACTATCCTAAGCCCAAGCCCATACAAACAACTTACAAGCCCAAATACATAATAATAAACAAACGTTACAATTTGAGCTTCTATTTATAAAACTTGTATTATTAGCTCAATTAATGAGCTAACACTAAATTTGACCCACAAATGATGTGGGCCCATGTGGGTCAGGTTCAAATGGAAACTAAAATTTGATTATAAACGTGAGGACAGGCGAAAGTGCGTCACGTGGCATATTCACTCTGAATAATACATGATTATTCAGAGTCAATAGTACGTGGTATGCTCATGACTGTCCTCACATTCACAATGAAACATGAGTTCGCGGCCAAACTTTCATGATATAATATATATGTATATATATATATGTATGTATGTATGTATGTATGTATGTATGTATATATATATATATTGGATTTAATTTTGAAGTCGTTTTATTGGGTAATAATCACTAGGATCAATGTTTTGGTGTTGAACAATCGTTTTTAAAAACAAATACTAAAGTTTTAATCCATTTTGATTCCAACGAAAGTTGGAATTAGTTAATTTGTTTTCGAACAAAACAACTAGTTAATTCAATTGGCTTTCTATATAAACGAACATTTGATCTTTTACCTAAGTTGAATTGTGCAATGATAACGATCCTAACATGAAAATAGTTATGGATGTTAATTAGCATATTATTTGTTTTTAATCCTCATGTTTCTTACCATGGTACATATATTGTGAAAGTAAATATGTCTAGGTTAGAAAAGCTTTTCTATCTCGAAAGAGGGTTGAAGTATTTTTGTTTAACAATTTTCCATAATTACGAACATATATATATATATATATATATATATATATATAGAGAGAGAGAGAGAGAGAGATGAATAATCAAATAAAAACCATTTTTTTGTAAAAATCCGTGAAAACAAACTAAAAAATAATTTTTTAAGATTTTTTTAATCAAATACTATGATATTAACTATTGTTACACATATATATATATATATATATTTCAATAATGTAAGTATCATCCATGAAAAAATAAAATTTTTATTCATATTATGAATCGAAAATATACAACATTTTTATTCATATTATGAAACAAGTTCATGGATGATATTCATCTTATGAAAAAAAAATATGTGAAACAACATATCAATTCTAACATTTGATGTAAATAGAGAGAGAGAGAGAGAGAGAGAGAGAGAGAGAGAGAGAGAGAGAGAGAGGATATTTGTAAACAAACAAAAGGTTATAAACTATGAAATCCTATAAAATTCTATGAAATGTTTCCATATTTCATATTTTAGTGTTTCCATAATAATTGACTTTCCATATATTTCATATTTCCATATTTTCTAGAAATTCATATGGTCCATTAATTATTTTAATCAACGGCTATGATTATTTTAGTGATTTATAAATGAAACCAAATATATATATATATATATTTGGGAAGTTCATTTAAAAACCAAAACATTATTACAAACCGTACAAACCGATAGTTTTTTGGCTTAAATCAACGAAAACTCTTCGTAGAGTTGTTTAATATGATGCAAACGTTGCATATAATTCAATTTTGATAAAGTTATGTCATATTTTGGTGTTTTTTATATAAAGATGAAAAGGTTTCATACAATTTTTCATTCTTATGAAACTGATTTAAGTATTTTTTTTAATCCTATGAAAAATTGTCATTTTACAAAAAGTAACATCAAAAAATGAATTTTATGAAACATTTGCATCATATTTCGTTGATTTAAGCTATGAAATCATGAATTTTTACGGTTTTTACTAATGTTTTTGTTTCTAAATGAACTTGACTCTATATACAGACATATATATATATATATAGGGAGGTTCAAATGAGAAGTTTTCATATATAAAGAACCAAAGGAACTGTGAGTCCCAGACAATCAAACAACAAGAGGATTTGATAGAGAAATCAAAAAGATGAATGAAAAATTTTCTTGTTTTTTATTATTAAGAGATCTCAAAAGCTTACAAGAACACACACACACACTTCACCTTAATCGACTCTCATTGAATATGATTTCTCACACACTCTTCCCAAACCCTAAACCCTTTATATATAGGGCCCGTGTGACAACCCTCCACTTCCCACCTCACGTCAGTAAAACTTTAACTAATTTACCGGGGCGGAACAGTATCTTAATACTGTCATTTTGACAAAAACAATGATATATGACTATATATATTGCTTGGAGGCCAATAAAGTTCCTTTGATAATTATTGAGTCGCCACTATAGTCGGTACGCAAAACCGACTGACTGTTATCAGCAGGTCCCGATTCCGACCACCAGACTGTCGAATAAATTTTTAAAACGACCCAAAATAATAAAAATATTGATTTCTAATAAGTTTCTTAATAAAAATACGAAAAACTGCTTTCGTTACGCAAAAATCGCAAAAACGCGCGTTTTCGGTAACGGTTTCCATTTTTAGCAGCTTTTTACACCCAATGCTATAAAAATTCAACGAAATCAAGTTATTTTAGTTAAAAGTTCAGCCATTTAAATATCTAGAGAATAATTATCTCTTCACATGGTCCAATTTAAAGTGGGAGACATTGAATAGAATCTAGCCAATACATTCTTCAACAACTTACACACTCTTAACATCAATTCAACACTCACCTCACCATCTCACTCCCTCTCTTTTCCTCACCCAAAACCGGCCACAAGGCCATGGTTTTACCCCTCCCCTCTTTCAAATCTCCAATATAAATACACCATACCTCTTTGATCATTTCATTTTACAACTCTCACTCTCTCTCTAACTTCTCTCACTAAGAGTTTTCTCTCTACATTTCCTAGTTTCTTTCATCTATCATTCAAGTTCTTGAAGATCTTCAAGCATCTTCAAGAACATTCAAAGGTAATTACATGGTCTCCATCAAGTCTTCTTCATCAAATCATCATCATCTCAGTGTTGTGAGATGAAAGTACTTGCATCTTTAAGCAAAGGAAATCATCTAGGATCAATCAAAAGTTGGGATGCATGGATGATCTTCATATATCTTGTTTCATAACTTCAACTCTTGTTCATACATTGTTTACATTTCAAGTATTTCTTTTATGTTCTTCTTATTATTTCGTATAAATGCAATAAGAGTGGTAAATCCCTCATTGCATGTTGATAGTTTATGCATATATTCATTGTGAATAAAGCAATAAGTGAGGTTATAAACCTACATTGCTTCATTAATCATATTCTTATTTTTGTTTTCTCATGATCATCTACCATTTTGCATGTGGTTTAGATGAATTCATATAGCCAAATACCCTTTCTTTGCTTGGATCCTCTAAAGATTCAAGCAATAAGTGAGTTGATGGCTTATGAACACCTTCTTGTTGTTTAATTTGGTAAATATGTGAATGCATGTGTGAAATGTGTTTTATGAAGTGATATTCCTTCAAACACATCTGGTCTTGAACTTTGGTAAAGAGAAATCATCATAAAATTTACTAAACAATAGAAACATTTTGTTATTCAACAACTAGTTTAAAATTCGTCCAACAGATTCTGGACAGATTCGGACCCAACTTCGAGAGGCCATAACTCCTTCATAAAATGTCCAAATGACATGATTCTTTTTTTTAAATTCAAGTTCATTGAGTTATCTTTCAAACCCCACTGGCCGTTTTCAAAAATTCCAAGTTTCGGACCCTCAAACAGTCCGTACAAAAAGATTGCGCAACAGCTCTAGTTGCTGTCACTATTTTAATAAACCTTCTGTTTGGGGACCGTAACCTTTTCCAAAAATTATGAAATTTGGTCAGTAATTAGTAAACTCATATGGCTAAAACATATTAAAATCTCGTAGTTTTTAGAGTTGT
Organism: Centaurea solstitialis; assembly: GCA_030169165.1. Taxonomy (NCBI): domain Eukaryota; kingdom Viridiplantae; phylum Streptophyta; class Magnoliopsida; order Asterales; family Asteraceae; genus Centaurea; species Centaurea solstitialis. The sequence goes on along the minus strand of CM058044.1, from coordinate 30,610,616 downwards.
GCATCATACCCAAATGCATGTCCCAAAACAGCCTCCGAATCTGTCAAGAATGGGAAAAAACTGAAAAGTGTTATTTTATGTAAAATCTTCTTTCTTCTAAAACACTTTCATAAAAAGAAATCCATGGTCATTAAAAGGTTGTTGGAAGGATAAATGGGGTAAATCAACATAAAACACACATGCATGACCATATACCAACTTTCACACTTCAGTTATAGTCACCAAAGTACGTATTTTTCGACAATCATCATAAAAACTAAAGTTTCGTTCGCGCGTATGTTTTTACGTTAACTTAAGGAACTTAAATGGGTCAAGGAACTTATTAAAATACTTTATATCACTAGGTCGGAATTCGGTGGAACCTCGCTAACTCGGGACTCTTGAGCTAACAACTCGGTGAGTTATTCACGGCCCCTTTTTACGTTTTTACATTTTTGGGGTGAAAAGCATGATAAAACTACCGGTTGATTAAACTTTTAAAACGATTTGTGAAATGATTTTGTGAAACGATTTTGTGAAACAATATTTTTGAAATGATTATTTTGAAACGATTTATCTTTGAAATGATTATTTGAAACGATTTTCGAAACGATTTTTGAAACGATTTTGGAACGATTTTCGTGGCTATGGTATGCATACTTGACATGGATTGAATGGGAGAACTATCTACTTTGTTTCTAACGATCTACACATGTGGGCTTAAGGCTCACCGCTGAGGTAGTTTTGTGGGTTTGTTTGTATATCGTCATGATTGCGATCATGTACGACTTATGAGACTGGAACGTCACTTTATGGCTCGTTAATCTATTGTGAGTAAGTATTGCATGATAAGTACCATATGCCGGGATCTTGCGGGGTACGCACATGATCCAACTATTAAGCTTTTTGCTTGAACTTATTATCTCCGGTATTATTTTTGGAACGCGAACAATATATTTGTGTGTTGTTAAACCCGTGAACTCACCAACTATGACGATAGTTGACTTTTTAACTCTCATGCTTTTCAGGCGATCCAAAGTAAGAGGAACGAAATGCACGTGTGTTACACCTTCATGCATAACAAGGCTAAATTTCCTTTCCGTTGTAGTTTAATTTTCCTTGTAATAATTCTAAGACTTTAACGTGATGTAATAGTGTAGACTTAACTATTTTGATATGCTATGGTGTTTATTGTCTATACTTTGTGTTGTGCTACTTTGCGCTGTTACACTCCGTGTTTCCGCTTTAGCGGGGTGTGACAGACTTGGTATCAGAGCCAAGGCTATAGAGAATAACGATTTTCTGACGAGAAAATCAAGTACTATAGCCATCAAAATATAACAACGGAAAGATGAACTTTTCTAAAAATATTTTTCCTATACTTCTAAAGTGATTAACCCGAGAGTCGTTTATTGGGTCTTAATTAAACATAGCCTGATCAACTATGTTTAGTCAAGAGGCAATAACACGAAACTAGGGAAAGTTACGATGGGAGTATAAAAACCATAAAGTTTTTCATGCATGGCATATTGTGTGTGTGGTCACGATGCACTGAATAGTTGTAATGACACTATGAGACACTAATGCGTTAGTAATAGGAAGCCACTATCGAACTTACTTATTAAGATATGTAAACGCTTCAGTCACTATGTTGTCAAACGCTGGATGGATCTCCGAAGAGGAAGAGGACCCTTCCAAAAACTCAGGATCGGATATCGAAGTGTCAAGTGATGATGCCTCCGACGACTCGCACCCAATTCCCCCTGTAGATGTCGTACCTCAAACCTCGCCGGGTAACCCCGCACCTGAACCAAACCTCCCTAGGCCTCGCACTAGAGAGACCGCTAGCAAGAGAGTTCTTCCTCCCATTGCTAGTGGAATCACTATTCCTCGTGACCCCTTTGCTGGACCCGCCCGTGCCCCTCCGGGAGTACCCACTCTGAGATGCGTGGAACTACCGATGGAAGATACTCATAGGATTAGTATCCTTGAGAATAGGATTCAGAGGTTCCAGACTAGGATAGATAAACAAGCGCAAGTCATACGTTCGTTGACTGAGTTGAATCATATGCTGGAGCAAGCTACTTCGGGAGCTGTAGAAAGAGCCGTGACGGTTGGGCGGATGGCTTGGAGGACGGAGCTACGATGTCAGGCAGTGACCATCTCTGTAGTGATTATTGGGCCTGTGATTCTTGTGCTTCTCGAACCTTAGAAGTTCCCATTATGTGTTTCCATTTCCCTTTCGTCTCGAAGGTGTATCTGTAACGACATAGTAACGTCGACTTTTGGTTTATGAAATGAAATCTAGTATTTTAAATTTATATGTTCTCTTGACTTGTTTACTGTAACCGATTCAACGAAAAGGGAAACTCTACGATTTTTCAATTACATCCTTAATTAAATCCTTTCTTTTAAACATTATAGAACTATGTCAACTCGAAACGCCCGAAGCACAAGAACAACCCCAGACGATCAAACCCCGGACATAGCACAACTCGTAGCTCAACAAGTCCAAGCTGCCATCCCTAACATAGTCACCCAAGTAGTTTCTAACCTCATTGCACGAAGAAAGAATGATGAAGTTATTGTATCCATCAAATGGAAGGATGGTAAGGCAAAGAAGGTAGAGCACCAGCAAGAGGGAATGACTAGGAACGATTTAAGTAGGAGCCACGAGGTAGGAAGAAATGCTTTAAGTGTGGAAACGTAGGCCACTTCAGGGATAGGTACCCTAGGCTGAATAAAGGGTCGATCAGTACCAGTAAAAGAAACAAAAAGAAGAGGGTCACCCGAGAATACCAAGGGTGCAAAGCTCAAGAAGGAGCTTTTCTGATAGGAAACTGAAGAGGCACGTTAGGATTCCCATAAGATAACGGGTACGTTTCCCTTAAATGACCATTATGCATCGGTGATTTCTGACTCCAGTGCGGGTAGAAGCTTTATATCCCTAGGATTTGGGCCACTAATCCATTTAACCTCTAAGAAAGTAGATAGAGTTTACTCGATAGAACTTGCTGACGGAAGTGAGTTAGAGGCGGAAGATGTAATTCCTGATTGCACTTTAAGTCTAGCTGGCGAACTGTTTAGTATAGACCTAGCACCTATAGAGCTATGAAGTTCCGATGTAGTTATAGGCATGGACTAGATAGCACGGAATAGAGCAACGATAGGGTGTTACGAGAAGGACGTGAGAATTTTACTTCCTGATGGCAGGACTCTGGTAATCGAAGGAAAAAGACCTGAAAGGAGTTAGGAATAGTATCTCGTATGAAGGCCCATGATTATTTAAGGAAGAAGTATGTGGCGTTCTTAGTTTAGGTAATAGAAAAGAAGTTGGAAACAAAGAAACTCGAGGATATTCCGATAGTACGATATTATCCCGAGGTATTTCCGGATGGGTTGCCCGGACTACCTCCACCCAGACAGGTTGAGTTCCGAATTGACTTAATTCCTAGAGCAGCCCTAATTGCTAAGGCGCCCTATCGCCTAGCACCGGCCGAAATGCAGGAATCGTCAAGTCAAAAACAGGGTTTGCTGGATAAAGGATTTATTCAGCCACGCTCTTCACCCTGGGGAGTCCCTGTGTTGTTCGTCAAGAAGAAGGATGGATCTCTTAGAATGTGCATAGACTATAGGGAGCTGAATAAGTTGACAATTAAGAATCTATCCTCTCCCTAGGATAGATGATCTGTTCAATCAACTTCAAGGGGCTAGTTTCTTCTCTAAGATTGATCCGGGTATCATCATTTAAGAGTCCATTAGGAAGATGTTCATAAGACAGCGTTCAAGACACGCTACGGACATTATAGGTTTATGGTTATGCCTTTCGGACTCACAAATGCATCAGCCGTGTTTATGGATCTGATGAATAGGATATGCAGACCATATTTAGATAAGTTTGTAATCATATTTATCGATGACATACTTATCTACTCCTAGAGTAAAGAAGAGCGCGAGCAGCATTTGAAAGTGGTTTTAGAGTTGCTTAGGAACCAGAAATTGTACGCCAAAATTTCCAAGTGCGAATTTTGGATTCAAGAGGTACGTTTTCTTGGTCATGTAGTTGGAAAGATAGGAATCCATGTGGACTCGGTAAAGATTAAGGCAATTGCAAGATGGGAAACCCCGAGGACCCCTACGGAAATCCGCCAATTTTTGGGATTGGCAGGATATTATAGGAGATTTATAGAAGGTTTCTTGAAAATCATCCAACCGCTGCCATTGATAACCCAAAAGGGACAAGAAGTTTGACTGGGGACCTCGACAAGAAGATGCTCTTCAACTCTTACTCTGACCTTACCTCAAGGGACAGAAGACTTCGTTATATATTGTGACGCTTCACGTCAGGGACTAGAATGTGTACTGATGCAAAGGGATAAGGTCATAGCCTACGTATCTAGACAACTTAAGAACCATGAGCAGAACTACACTACTCATGACTGAGAACTAGGAACGGTAGTCTTTGCACTTAAGATTGGGAGACACTATCTGTATGAAACCAAGTGCACAGTGTTCACGGACCTTAAGGGTCTACAACACATTTTAGACCAAAAGATACTGAACATGAGGCGATGATGATGGGTAGGATTACTTAGTGGTTACGACTGTGAAATCAAATATCACCCGGGCAAGGCTAATGTAGTAGCCAATGCCTTGACTCGTAAGGAAAGGACAAAACCCTTACGAGTACAAGCCTTGGAAATGCTTGTGCATACCATCTGGAAAGAAGATATCCTAAAGGCTCAAGAAGAGGCTTTACGAGTGGATAGACTAAAGGATGAAACTCTCCATAACCTGGAAGGAAGGTTTGACCTTAAGGCCGACGGCGTACGGTACTTTAAGGGAAGAGTTTGGATACCTAAGACATGCGACCTAAGGGAATTAATCCTGAGGGAAGCACACGAGTCATAGTATTCCATTCATCCAGGAGCGGACAAGATGTATAAGGATATAGCGTCCTATGAGGAACAATGTTTGACTTGTTCCAAGGTCAAGGCTGGAAATCAGAAACCGTCAGGTTTCCTGCAACAACCAGAATTACCACAATGCAAGTAGGAGCGAATTTCTAGGAACTTAGTCACCAAGTTACTCAAAACTGTTAAGGGCCACGATACAATCTGAATAATAGTTGACCGTCTGACAAAGTCAGCTCATTTTCTCCCTATCCGAGAGGACTATAAGATGGATAGGCTTGCACAAATTTATATCAAGGAAATAGTAATACGCCATGGAGTGCCAATCTCCATTATCTCTAACTAAGAAAGCCATTTTACGTCGCGATTTGGCAATCGCTGCAAAAAGCTTTAGGTTCCCAATTGGACTAGAGTACGGCATATCATCCGCATGACCGATAGTCAAGCGAGAGGACCATCCAAACCTTGGAAGATATGTTGCGCGCATGTGTCGTAGACTTTGGAGGGAACTGGGACGATCACTTGCCACTGGTAGAATTTTCCTACAACTGTAGTTACTACACTAGCGTACAGTGTGCTCCCTATGAAGCCTTGTATGGCCGAAAGTGTCGGTCTCCGCTCAGCTGGGTAGAAATTGGAGATAGCCAGCTGACAGGACCGAGTTAATCCATGAAACAACTGACAAAATTGGCATGATTAGGGACAGACTTAAGGCTGCTAGGGATCGTCAACCGTAGAAAACCATTGGAATTCCAAGTGGGAGATAGAGTACTGTTAAAGGTTTCCCCTTGGAAAGGGCTAGTACGATTTGGCAAAAGAGGAAAGTTAAGCCCTAGGTACGTTGGACCTTTCGAAATCATCGAAAGAGTCGGCCCAGTTGCTTACAAGTTTAGGCTACCAGAGGAAATGAGTGAGATTCATAACACTTTCCACGTGTCGAATCTTAAGAAGTGTATAACCGATGAATCTCAAGTTATTCCTCTAGAGGAAGTCTTTGTGGACAAGACCCTCTGCTTCGTTGAGGAACCCATAGAAATTCTTGACAAAGAGGTCAAGAAGCTCAAAAGGAGCAAAATCCCGATTGTTAAGGTACATTGGAAGTCCAGGCGTGGACCGGAGTACACATGGGAACGTGAGGACTTCGTGAGGAAGAAGTACCCTCAACTCTATACTTGATTAGGTGTGGAAGTAACAACAAATGAATTTCGGGACGAAATTCTTTTAACCGGGGGAGACTGTGACAACCCTCCACTTCCCACCTCAGGTCAGTAAAACTTTAACTGATTTACCGGGGCGGAACAGTATCTTAATACTGTCATTTTGACAAAAACAATGATATATGACTATATATATTGCTTGGAGGCCAAATAAAGTGCCTTTGATAATTATTGAGTCGCCACTATAGTCGGTACGCAAAACCGACTGACTGTTATCAGCAGGTCCCGATTCCGACCACCAGACTGTCGAATAAATTTTTAAAACGACCCAAAATAATAAAAATATTGATTTCTAATAAGTTCCTTAATAAAAATACGAAAAACTGCTTTCGTTACGCAAAAATCGCAAAAACGCGCGTTTTCGGTAACGGTTTCCATTTTTAGCAGCTTTTTACACCCAATGCTATAAAAATTCAACGAAATCAAGTTATTTTAGTTAAAAGTTCAACCATTTAATTATCTAGAGAATAATTATCTCTTCACATGGTCCAATTTAAAGTGGGAGACATTGAATAGAATCTAGCCAATACATTCTTCAACAACTTACACACTCTTAACATCAATTCAACACTCACCTCACCATCTCTCTCCCTCTCTTTTCCCTCACCCAAAACCGGCCACAAGGCCATGGTTTTACCCCTCCCCTCTTTCAAATCTCCAATATAAATACACCATACCTCTTTGATCATTTCATTTTACAACTCTCACTCTCTCTCTAACTTCTCTCACTAAGAGTTTTCTCTCTACATTTCCTAGTTTCTTTCATCTATCATTCAAGTTCTTGAAGATCTTCAAGCATCTTCAAGAACATTCAAAGGTAATTACATGGTCTCCATCAAGTCTTCTTCATCAAATCATCATCATCTCAATGTTGTGAGATGAAAGTACTTGCATCTTTATGCAAAGGAAATCATCTAGGATCAATCAAAAGTTGGGATGCGTGGATGATCTTCATATATCTTGTTTCATAACTTCAACTCTTGTTCATACATTGTTTACATTTCAAGTATTTCTTTTATGTTCTTCTTATTATTTCGTATAAATGCAATAAGAGTGGTAAATCCCTCATTGCATGTTGATAGTTTATGCATATATTCATTGTGAATAAAGCAATAAGTGAGGTTATAAATCCACATTGCTTCATTAATCATATTCTTATTTTTGTTTTCTCATGATCATCTACCATTTTGCATGTGGTTTAGATGAATTCATATAGCCAAATACCCTTTCTTTGCTTGGATCCTCTAAAGATTCAAGCAATAAGTGAGTTGATGGCTTATGAACACCTTCTTGTTGTTTAATTTGGTAAATATGTGAATGCATGTGTGAAATGTGTTTTATGAAGTGATATTCCTTCAAACACATCTGGTCTTGAACTTTGGTAAAGAGAAATCATCATAAAATTTACTAAACAATAGAAACATTTTGTTATTCAACAACTAGTTTAAAATTCGTCCAACAGATTCTGGACAGATTCGGACCCAACTTCGAGAGGCCATAACTCCTTCATAAAATGTCCAAATGACATGATTCTTTTTTTTAAATTCAAGTTCATTGAGTTATCTTTCAAACCCCACTGACCGTTTTCAAAAATTCCAAGTTTCGGACCCTCAAACAGTCCGTACAAAAAGATTGCGCAACAGCTCTAGTTGCTGTCACTATTTTAATAAACCTTCTGTTTGGGGACCGTAACCTTTTCCAAAAATTATGAAATTTGGTCAGTAATTAGTAAACTCATATGGCTAAAACATATTAAAATCTCGTAGTTTTTAGAGTTGTGCATCATACCCAAATGCATGTCCCAAAACAGCCTCCGAATCTGTCAAGAATGGGAAAAACTGAAAAGTGTTATTTTATGTAAAATCTTCTTTCTTCTAAAACACTTTCATAAAAAGAAATCCATGGTCATTAAAAGGTTGTTGGAAGGATAAATGGGGTAAATCAACATAAAACACACATGCATGACCATATACCAACTTTCACACTTCAGTTATAGTCACCAAAGTACGTATTTTTCGACAATCATCATAAAAACTAAAGTTTCGTTCGCGCGTATGTTTTTACGTTAACTTAAGGAACTTAAATGGGTCAAGGAACTTATTAAAATACTTTATATCACTAGGTCGGAATTCGGTGGAACCTCGCTAACTCGGGACTCTTGAGCTAACAACTCGGTGAGTTATTCACGGCCCCTTTTTACGTTTTTACATTTTTGGGGTGAAAAGCATGATAAAACTACCGGTTGATTAAACTTTTAAAACGATTTGTGAAATGATTTTGTGAAACGATTTTGTGAAACAATATTTTTGAAATGATTATTTTGAAACGATTTATCTTTGAAATGATTATTTGAAACGATTTTCGAAACGATTTTCGAAACGATTTTTGAAACGATTTTGGAACGATTTTCGTGGCTATGGTATGCATACTTGACATGGATTGAATGGGAGAACTATCTACTTTGTTTCTAACGATCTACACATGTGGGCTTAAGGCTCACCGCTGAGGTAGTTTCGTGGGTTTGTTTGTATATCGTCATGATTGCGATCATGTACGACTTATGAGACTGCAACGTCACTTTATGGCTCGTTAATCTATTGTGAGTAAGTATTGCATGATAAGTACCATATGCCGGGATCTTGCGGGGTACGCACATGATCCAACTATTAAGCTTTTTGCTTGAACTTATTATCTCCGGTATTATTTTTGGAACGCGAACAATATATTTGTGTGTTGTTAAACCCGTGAACTCACCAACTATGACGATAGTTGACTTTTTAACTCTCATGCTTTTCAGGCGATCCAAAGTAAGAGGAACGAAATGCACGTGTGTTACACCTTCATGCATAACAAGACTAAATTTCCTTTCCGTTGTAGTTTAATTTTCCTTGTAATAATTCTAAGACTTTAACGTGATGTAATAGTGTAGACTTAACTATTTTGATATGCTATGGTGTTTATTGTCTATACTTTGTGTTGTGCTACTTTGCGCTGTTACACTCCGTGTTTCCGCTTTAGCGGGGTGTGACAGCCCGTTTACATCAAGTCCAAGCCCAAGCCCATTAGCTATAACTACTAGCTAATTACTAATTAATCCTTCTCAAAGCTTACTTTATAAAACTCACTAATTAGGACAATTTGGTCCTAACAATCTCCCCCTAAGGTTTTATAAAGGAAGCATCTCTGATCTTCTCCCCTAGCTTTCTTCAGAAAACTTTAGTGGCGTTCGGCTACATTTTTGAACTCCAAGCTCCCCCTCGATTGTAGCTCTTTATCTTCAGTTTCAACTGAAAGACCAGATCCGATTTGCAATAACCGTGACTGATTGCACAAACTACAACTCAACCTGTAAATAACTCGACACGTCTGATAACCGCAGAATACAACAGCTTGCACCAGAGCATGTTGATTCATCCAACTATTTAAATATTACATACCATATGAATAAATAAATATTACAACCATTTCAATCAAATCAACACAACATCACAAATGGTCCATGGCTAGTTTATGCACTAAAAACATATATACATATAAAACAACACCTTGTTTTTCTAAGGCAACTTTTGTGACAAAAATGCATGTAAACTTTTGTCACACATAAAATAACCATTATAAACAAAACAAAGTTGTCAAAGAAAATATGTATGATATTTTCTTATAAAAGAAAACCATCCAAATTTTCCAAAAACAAAGATTATCCAAATAATCTAAAAATCTAACCAAGCTTGCAAGATGGCTCTGATACCAATTGTTGGGTTTTATACGAAAAAAGTTTCCAAAAACTTAAAATAGACAACGGAAGCATTTTATAAACGTATAACAATAAACCATTTTATTTCCCACCAAGGATCATCTTGCAATACATTGGAAAGATTAAAACATCTAATGAGATATAAAAGAAATACAACCTTTGTAGACTTTGGATCCTCAAGGGGAGGCTAGATGTTTGATGAAGATGGCAAGATCCCAAACTAGGAATCCTCTACAAGTATCCACCAAGCAAGAGTAAGGCACTTCAAGATGCTAGTCTTCACTTGTATTATAAGCTTCTTAAGCCATTAAGCACTTATTCCAAAATAAGCCTTAAGGAGAGTAGCTCATTTAACCAACAAATATCCCCAAGTGTTCTTTTAAAGAAAACAAGAAGAGATGAGGAGAAGCCATAGTTTGAGAGAACAAGAGAAGAAGTCTTCCAAAAAACTAACTTCCAAAAACTAACTTCAACTAGTTTTTATCATCCTTTTCTTTATACTTCCACATAAGTACAATGCACCATACTTTTACCATCATCAAGGTATGGTAACTTGTAAGGGGTATGGGAGGAAAGGAAAGATTTCTTGTAAGAGAGTATGGGAAACCAAAACTAGTCATACAAGCCATATCCATACTCTCTTGTGTTTTCTTTGTTTTACAATAAAATAAAGAAGACAAATTTGAGTGATTTTACACAAGTTAAATACATATATGTCCATATTATATAATGAACTTCTAGAAGTCCAAATATATGTACACAACTTATAAACATACCATATGTATCTACAAATTGTTATTTCTCTCTTAGAAAAAAAAATATTATTTCCATAAATAATAATTTTCTGGTTAAATATTATTTTCGTAAAATAATGATTATCCAATTAAATACAAGAGTTGATTATATTTATTAATAATCAAATTATTTAATAAATAATCAATAAGTGTCAACTTGCTATTAGGTGTGACCCAATAGGATCATATGTTATTAGCAAATATCATTACATAATGAATCTTGAGCATAAGGATCCTTCAATCTCCCACTTGCACAAGGCTCATTGTGTATTGATATAGACAGTGGTCAACGTCTAGCAACGCATTACTGCCCCTAATAACAAACGATGAGGTGCCATTCATCAACATCCAATTCCCTTTAGCTCAAAGCTACAATTGATGTATAAGGTAAGTTATCAGTTATCCCTTTGTTTCAGACATCATGTTGAACATGAGATACAGATCGTAATCGATCTCATTTAGTGTTCAACTTTTGATCAGGCCTTAAATGTATAACTCTCAACGAATAAGAGGAACAAATCCCTTCAGACTACATACGCCTCATGGATAGTTTACACTACACCCAATAATGGTCCTTATAACTGCCTGGTCAAAGAACAGCGTTAGACCATATCAAAGTATAGCATTCCCCATCCTCAAGTCTCAAATATGCATCTAAGGTCTAACGATACAAAGATAGTACCTTTTATCAAGTATCATTCATGATAGCGATCCATGCAACGATCTTGAAGCGGGTCTTGTCCAATACTTGTTCCTTAGCAAGTACCTATGAATCTTGGTTGCAACCCTTTGCCCACTATCATCTTATGATAGTCAACCAATCCAATTCACATTAGTCTTACTTCATATTTGTTCCCACAAATATGATCGACTACGGACCTTTTAGAATAACTTGATTATTCATGGATTAAACATGTTAATATAGAACACAACAAGTATTATTGAATAGATCATATCTCTATATATCTAAGCAATACAATAGTTGTTGCTATAATGTTCCAATATCCAAATACTAAATCCAAATCAAATCCTATTTCTAGAATGTCGATGTCCTATTGCTCAAGTACGACCTTTCGTATTAGCATCCGAAAGGGCTTCGAGAATGGTTTCAACTTAATTCTGATTTGTATGAATTTTGCGAATACATTTATCTTTATCCCAAGTATAGATAAATTTCTAGATGATATGATTGTTTTACTGATGTGACTTAGAGTCCTTAGCTAGAGTAAGTATACTCTTGATGTCACATAAAACTTCTAGGTGATCCTTGAATGGAAGGACTCAGCCTAATATATAATGAACTCATTCATTCAATCATATTAAATTGCAGTCTTCCAAAGTAGCAATGTATTCTTACTTTGTAGATTGTATAACTATGTTTTACTTGGAGTTCCTTCCAATAAAACTTATTCTTCATTCATAATGAAGTCACAACGCAATTTTAATTTATAATTATCTGATCATTATCTAGTTCTTCGTAAGTACTTTTGTAATGTTCTTTATAGTCATCTAATGACCTTCACATATTCACTACTGGTGTCGTTGCTAATGCTTGAAGTATTATAATACATCCGGTCTTATGCATATCATGGCTTAATGGATTCTATTTGCGAGGCGAATAGAATATCATCCATTCTTATTAGCTTGATCTTTATAGTAGGATTTTGAGACGAGCTCAAAATAATGCCATTTGACTTTAACAAGAATATTCTCTAAGCGTCTTGTATCTTGATCTCTTTCAAGATCTAGTCATAATATGTATTAAGACTTAACATCCAACTAGATCTATCTCTACAGATTTTACTTTCCAAGAATGTGTTTCCTAAGTCTTTCATTTTAGAATTACTTATCGAGTCAAGATCAAATATCTTGCATAGTCGAAATGTGATTCCTTATGATTAAGTATGTCTCATACATACAAGATTAGGAATGTCACCATGCTCCCACTTGTTTCTTGTAAACACAATTGTCATTCTCAGTTTTCAATGAAATCATACAATGTGATTTACTTATGAAAAACAAAAATTCTATTTGAGATGTTTGTCTTTAATCCATAAATGGATTACTAAAGCTTATACACTTTTATTAGGATGTCTTAGATTAAGAAAACCTCCAGGCTAAACTATATAGACAACTTCAAGAAGGTGTCTATTAAGAGAAACGGTTTTCTTGAAATCTATTTGTCATATCTCATAATCATAATATGCAGTTATGGTAAATTATATCCCACTTGATCTAATCATGTGTGTATTGATTTCTATCCATGTTTATATTCTTTCTGAAAGAATTACTTACTCCTTCAAGTCTTCCTGTATGGAGGAAGATCAATCAAGCCCATACTTGATTATCATACATGTATTCATCTCACTATTCATGACTCCAAGTCATTTGTCGATTCGAAATCTGACATAGCGTTCAGGTAACTGATGGGTTTCATGAGAAACGATCAGAAAACATTTCTCAACTTTAAATCCGTATTTCTCGGGGTTTGACAAATTTACCAGATTAGCTAACAATTTCTGTTTTTGAATAACTATTATTCATGTTCAACAATTTCTTGTTGATAACTAGTGCCAACTTTTGCTACATCAAGTTGTGGTTCTTGATCTAATTCAAGTTCCATATGCCTCCCACTCGCTTTATCTATTAGAAACTTTCTTTCTAATAACTTGACATTCAGAGTAATAAAAGATATTATCCTTAGTGAGTTTGTATAAGCAATAACCTAAACAACCTTTTAGGGTATTCTACAAATATGTACTTTTAGTTGGTGTTGTATTCAAAATACAGGCGATGTTGATAAGAGCATAAGCCGAAAATGGTAAAGGAGGATCATTCCTACTTATTAGAAAAGAAATCATATCTAATACGATTCAGTTCATCCTTTATTATTTCCAAGTCTTTTGATGGTCCTACTGGAAAATTTCTTAACTTCATATTGAAATAACTTTGAACATTTCAATAATTTCACTTTTATCATATAAAATATAATTATAACGAGTATAGTTGTTAATGAAGTTCAATTGGTATCTCGTATTATATCTAGACATTACTTTTGTAACAACATAATACATCGCTATGTATTATTCCTAACAAAAATTCTTTTTCTCTACCAATTAGAGAAAATAGCATTAATTATCTATTATAAATAAGATTAACATATGTCAAATAAACTAAAATTATTTGCCCTCAAGAATCATTTCCTTGAAGTTGGAATATGTTTATCTTATTTGCATAACAAAAAATAATAATGTCATATATAATTTTAGATTCAAAACATTTTGAGTCTAACGATTTTGCTTATAGAACTGTTGTTTAGACGAATATTGATATTTACTTCACAATCTTATTAAGAGATCTAATTCTCGAAATATGAAAAATCATTTTAGAATATGAATATGATCGTTATGAAAAACGATTAAGTAAATAATTAATTATCTAATCATACAACTGAGATATATAATTAGTCAAACTAAATTAAAACATTATATTGTTCAAAACAATTATAGTTTTATAATACAAGTCATTATGTTCAAAACATAAATAATAATTTCAAAAACTGTTGGTTCGCAACTCTTGCTTCCTTGCTCGTGTAGCATTACAACTTGCTTGTTCTCAGTCGTTTACTCTTTTTGAACATCTGTAACACATTTACAAATATCAGTTTAACACTTAGTATCAAGTACTCGAGTGTTATATGAAAAGTATAAGTTCTATCATATAAATACCTGGATTGCTGGTCTGACCAGACTTTTTCAACTCAGTGAGATAAGAGGAGCAGTTCCTCTTCCAGTGTCCTGTTTCTCCGCAATAGAAACAAGAACCATTTGTAGGTGCTTTCTTGGTTTTCTGTCTTTTGTACTTTTCCTTGTTTTGAACCATGGGTCTTTTAGAGCACACAGTGTAACTCTCATCGACCTTGTCAGCATCTAATGTTTCAACAAGTTTGAAGCATTTAATAATGAGTTGTTGGTATATCTGAGTCATTTGACGATACATCTGATATGCATCATCAGTATCAAAGATCTTCTGAAGATCAGGGATGACAGTTCCCATTATGATTTCAGACACATCTTCAGCATCACATTTATGCTTCCACCAAACATCATGATCAGTCCGACTGGTCAGTGGAGGTTGGTCAGGAATAGGGACTTTTAAGACGTATAATTTCTCATCGTTCTTGAGAATAGCTTTCAAAGCATGATTCCAATCGTGGAAATTAATTCCATCGAATGTCACGGTTTCTCGTAAATCGTGAAGGGATAGATAGTGAATATGAATGAGGTTGCGTTTTGATTTCATCTACAAAATTCATTTAGCATTTTCAATATTTATATCTTAAATAATTAATACCCTTTATGTTTCTAAAACATTAATTATTAAAGTCTAAGATCCAAGTTGCAAAACAAATAAATGACCAGTGACTCACTATTATCCCATTTATTTAATCCAACAAGGTAGATAACGATTATCAATTATATTCTAATATATAATTCTTAGCATTATGAGATCGCTAACAACTTTTCTTAATAGACATGATTCGATCTCATCTATGCCTCGGCCTCTCTTGGTTGGGTGACTCACCATGCAACGAAAAGAGTTCCGATCAAGTCACCCAATTAGAGAAACTTGTATAATCGGCTTATAACTGTTATAGGAATCGCGAATACACTTCGGCCAACAAAAGATAACACAAGTAGTTAGGTGACTCACCATAACCAACAAGTTTATGCAAATGAAGTGCAAATGTTTCTATAGTTGGACGGCATAGACTTGTGTTTTGAAGAAGGGTCTTTTAAATGTTTTAATATTCTAGTTTTAAAACATATGATAATATGATCTCATGGTTATTGCATGCATCCAATAAACCATGGTACCCTTTTAAAATCTCATTTTATGGTATGATTCTTATATAAAATCCTATTTTATATCTCGATGCGTTCAAATTAATATCTTATATTAAAATTTGTCGTTTGAGCACTAAAGAGCCATTTAGCAAACCTTTTAATAAAACTTCATTTTATAATATAAGGTTGAAGTTTGGATAAGTTTCTAAAATCCCAATTTTAAACTTATAAATTTTAGTTGTCAAATTTATCGTAATAGAGTTTTATACGAAAAAAACTCATTTTATGTAAAACAGTTTTACACACATCTTATGTTTAAAAGACAAATTTCATAAAACCAAACTTCATGTGATCATTTTATGTTTAAAACATTATCTAGTATATAAAATCCTATTCAACATACAAGCATAATATAAACATAAAACAACCATCACATGCATAAAAAAAATATGTGCATAAACCAACCATGATCTAGTGACATTTTGTGAACCATCACAAAATATCAAGTCCATTCCTAAGGGACAAGGTTGACCAAAAAATCTTCATGTTGTTCTTCATGCTCCCACTTGCTCCAACACCTTGAAACAAGTTTGATTTCTCCAAAATCATATACATGAATGTTGATCTTCAAAATGGCCACCATCTTCAATCTTGTTACAATTTTTATGAAAATAAACTAATCTATTACTTACAAAATAAACAAGATGAAACTATCTATTTAAATATTACATACCATATGAATAAATAAATATTACAACCATTTCAATCAAATCAACACAACATCACAAATGGTCCATGGCTAGTTTATGCACTAAAAACATATATACATATAAAACAACACCTTGTTTTTCTAAGGCAACTTTTGTGACAAAAATGCATGTAAACTTTTGTCACACATAAAATAAACCATTATAAACAAAACAAAGTTGTCAAAGAAAATATGTATGATATTTTCTTATAAAAGAAAACCATCCAAATTTTCCAAAAACAAAGATTATCCAAATAATCTAAAAATCTAACCAAGCTTGCAAGATGGCTCTGATACCAATTGTTGGGTTTTATACGAAAAAAGTTTCCAAAAACTTAAAATAGACAACGGAAGCATTTTATAAACGTATAACAATAAACCATTTTATTTCCCACCAAGGATCATCTTGCAATACATTGGAAAGATTAAAACATCTAATGAGATATAAAAGAAATACAACCTTTGTAGACTTTGGATCCTCAAGGGGAGGCTAGATGTTTGATGAAGATGGCAAGATCCCAAACTAGGAATCCTCTACAAGTATCCACCAAGCAAGAGTAAGGCACTTCAAGATGCTAGTCTTCACTTGTATTATAAGCTTCTTAAGCCATTAAGCACTTATTCCAAAATAAGCCTTAAGGAGAGTAGCTCATTTAACCACCAAATATCCCCAAGTGTTCTTTTAAAGAAAACAAGAAGAGATGAGGAGAAGCCATAGCTTGAGAGAACAAGAGAAGAAGTCTTCCAAAAAACTAACTTCCAAAAACTAACTTCAACTAGTTTTTATCATCCTTTTCTTTATACTTCCACATAAGTACAATGCACCATACTTTTACCATCATCAAGGTATGGTAACTTGTAAGGGGTATGGGAGGAAAGGAAAGATTTCTTGTAAGAGAGTATGGGAAACCAAAACTAGTCATACAAGTCATATCCATACTCTCTTGTGTTTTCTTTGTTTTACAATAAAATAAAGAAGACAAATTTGAGTGATTTTACACAAGTTAAATACATATATGTCCATATTATATAATGAACTTCTAGAAGTCCAAATATATGTACACAACTTATAAACATACCATATGTATCTACAAATTGTTATTTCTCTCTTAGAAAAAAAAATATTATTTCCATAAATAATAGTTTTCCGGTTAAATATTATTTTCGTAAAATAATGATTATCCAATTAAATACAAGAGTTGATTATATTTATTAATAATCAAATTATTTAATAAATAATCAATAAGTGTCAACTTGCTATTAGGTGTGACCCAATAGGATCATATGTTATTAGCAAATATCATTACATAATGAATCTTGAGCATAAGGATCCTTCAAGAAAAGCTCTAGAATAATGGTTGCAGAGCGTCAGGCTTCTGAGTAATCTAACCAAATGCAGAATCCGATCACCGTCGTTCTGAAATTGTTACAAATCTGACATGTCTTCAAAAAATCTGGAGCAGTTGGGGAAATGAGAGAAATTCAATTTTCACGATTGAAAACTGAATTTGGGCTAGAACGTGGCTGATGTGATCTTTACAGACCAATTGGGAAAGAAAGATGGCTATTTAAGCGCAGGAATTTTGAAACATCAAATGTATTTGAATTTGGGTGGGTCTAGAGCGCAGCGGAATATAATCTTGAAAGCGTATCTGAAGATGATTTCCGAACAGAGTTTTTTCTTTTTTTTACTGTTCACCGAGTCGGAAATGGAGTCGGGAAATTTTTTTTTTTAACAAAAATTGAAAATACCGTTGTCTCAAAAGCGAGTCGAGAAACTCGAAAACCCGACTCGGGTTTTCATGTTTCCCGAGTCGGGAAATGAGAACAACAAGGTGCTTCAAGATATTTTTTTTTTACTATTCACCCAAGTCGGGAATGTTGTTTCCCGAGTCAATTTTTTTTTTTTTTTTTGGAAAACCGAATTCGGGAAATATGAGTTTTCCGGGTCGGGAAACTTGAAGATTCGAGTTTTTCGGGACGGGAAACTTGAATATTCAGACCCAAAATCCATTTTAGATCCAAAAAAATGAAGCAAACTTGTAACATAAATGATATCAAACCAAAAGTTGCTTCAAAACATAACCCAAACATCCATTATTCATCATCTCCATCAAGATCTAAACCCCCAAATTTCAAATTCAAATTTTTCTTCAAGAATAAAGCTTCAAAAACCCAAAAAAAAAAAACACCTCTAATTGAATGATTCAATAGGAACAAACAAATCTGGTGATTTGTTGGGCTCTGATACCATTTGTGGGTCCCAAACAATCAAACAACAAGAGGATTTGATAGAGAAATCAACACGATGAATGAAAAAGTTCTTGTTTTTTATTATTGAGAGCTCTCAAAAGCTTACAAGAACACACACACACACACACTTCACCTTAATCGACTCTCATTGAATATGATTTCTCACACACTCTTCCCAAACCCTAAACCCTTTATATATAGGGCCCATTTACATCAAGCCCAAGCCCATTAGCTATAACTACTAGCTAATTACTAAATAATCCTTCTTAAAGCTTACTTTAAAAAACTTTCACTAATTAGGACAATTTGGTACTAACAGAAACCTAATATGAACCACATATATATATATATATATTTTAAGAAAACCAAAAATTAAATCGCTACTAATTTGTTTTCTTATAAAATTATATTTGATTTTAGTATCATATATGATTTTGTACAAACTTACTGTAGTAATAATAATAATAATAATTGTTTTAGTAATAATTGTAGTAATAATTGTAAATATTTGTAGCAATAATTGTAATAATAATACCTGTAATAATAGTTGTAACAATAATTGTAATAATAATAACAATAATGGAACCTTCAATTTCAAAAATTCTTTTCGTATACCTAAAAGAAATGATCTTAGGGAATCTTAATTACCATAATGCCATTAAATATAATAACTATTGTTTATATGTAGCTAGTTATGTGTAGTGATCGCCAAAGTTTGGGCTCTGGGGCCAGGAGCCAAACTGGTTTGCTACAGTGTAGCTCTAAACTGGTTTGGCTCTGAACCGGTTCAATTCGAGTCGATATGCGAGATTAAAATGTTGAACCGATCCTCTATGGCTGGTGAACCGATAAACCCAAACCGGTTCGGGCCAGGCCCAAAACCAGGTTTGGGAGTTTTAAATCGAATTTTTGTATTTTTTTATTATTTTTATTTGATTTTTTTGTGTATACTATTATTCTAATTAAGAACTTAATTATTAAAGTCACAAAGTTGATTGTAACACTAAAAATACATACGTTTTATTTATTTATTTATAATTTTATATATATGTTACAACTTACGAGACAACAAGATTACAAGAGTACAAGTTACATAAATTCTAATAACCCGAACTTCCCGATGGTCCTGTTCCACTCGAAGGTCCCGCTCCCGATCCCGAACCTCCCGTTCCCGAATAATCGTAATACCACAATGGGTTGTAGTGTGTCCCGTAGTATCCACTCATCTCCGGATTGTATTCATCAAGAGTATTGTATCTTCTTAGTTGCTCAACCGCTGCTTGATCGTTTATGTTGTCGGTATCGTCCGGTTCGTCTTCATTAGTGTACCGTGAGATTGTACTACTACTATCAAAGACATCGGTTTCGGGTACCGGCGGACTTAGTCCTTCTTCCTCTTCAATTTCGGCTAAGTTTTCATCTATACCGTCTAGATCCTGCGTCAGGTCTTGTTGGTGTTGAATTCTATCTTCTCCATCCAAATAATCCTTCAGACAAATGCAACACTCAATCGATTGTACGGTTAATCTACAACGACTCTCCAATATAACCCTGCCACTAGGAGAAAAAGCAGACTCCAAAGCTACGGTAGTAGCTTGGATTGTTAGTACATCAAGTGAAATAGTTGACAAAATTGGGAAATTAGCTTGTTTATTTTTCCACCATTTTAATAAATTTATTGCTTCAAAATCATCGACGGGTGTGGCGGATGCCGCTAGAAAATTAGTAATAATGTATTGATTAAATTCACCCAAAGTATCCCCATCAAATCTAGCTCTTTTACTAGATTTCGTGGCAATCGATTGCATTAAACTTGACATTAAATCGTCTCGAGAAGTGCCACGGCTAGAACTCAATGGAAACACTTGCGGTATATTGGTTTGTTGGCTTCCTCTCCCATAATTTACTCTATAAATCTCAAATATTTGATGAAAATCACTTTCAAATTGGAGTATGCGATTGTAAGAAAAAGTAGTACTTGTTGTCGTATCCAAACCAAGCGACCTACATATTCTTGCTATCAAAATTTCGACACCCGTCATATTTAAATACAGGTTTAATGCCGCAGCACAAAGAAAACTAAAAGGGATCTCATCGAAATATTTTAACATCTTCAATTTCATTGGTCGTACCACGTTGTGAAAGTTGATATCGTTTTCGTATTGAAAAATTTTGCTTGTCAAAATAAATATTTGATTTAGAACTAAAGGGCTCGTTGGATAAAAAACCAGATAATAACATTGTTGCAGTTTTGAAATCGGACAAAATATCGTGAAAGCCTTGAATTATTTCCGAATCACGATCAGTTATTTCGTTATACGGGAAATGACAACTATAAAATGGTTGAATATATTATCTTTGTCTTAATAAATTATCCAACATTTCTGAGTCGAATTCCATCGAACCTGCATATCGCGCGCCCCCGACAAAGCTCTAAAACCGACACTAGCGCAAAACTCTATAAATTGGTTATACAATTTTTTTTTCCTTTTGAAAAAATCCGACGTATCAAAAGCCTAAACTTAGTTAAAAAGAGATCAAGTATTCTTAGGTCGTCTTAAACGGCCAAGTTTATTATGTGTGCGACACAACGTGTGTGAAACAATTTTCCATCTAAGATAGGGGATAAAGTGAAACATAATTTATCAATGCATGCGGTATTGTTACTAGCGTCAGGGCCAGATGTAATATATTATATATTTTTTAAATAAAAAAACACACCACCCTGATTCCTGAGTCATAACACAGTAAACTCTAATACTAGACGTTAAAAATGAAAATGGTAAACATCGTTTATCAAAACATAAAGTGTTGATGTTTCACGACCTTGAAGTCTTTCACAATTTCCTTCAAACTAATCTTTCTAACAACTTCCCTTTCAATAAACAAAACACGATGCATCGTTTAAAAACTCATCTTCCATTTATTCCATATCCTTATTTTATAAATATTCATTGCTTAAAATGATCTCTCAATTATCGTGGTAGATACTAGAAGACAAAGTAATAGACTGATTGCTGAACAACCATCAAACAACAATTTCAAACAAGATTAAACCCAATCCAACAATTTAAAACAAATTTAAATATAATAAGTAATTAGACAATTTGACAGACATACATGGGATCATGTGAGTAGTGTTACTTTCGGTGAGAAGTGTTTTAAACAGTTGATCACTTTTAATCAAACACCCTCCCATGAATTACAACCTAAAAGAGAATTGTTTTGGTGCATCTTATTTCGATACATCTCATCCTAATGTTTGTGCATTTTTTATCCAATGGTTGATAACCGCTTCTCACGTTTCTCACTAAATTTGGGCACCTATCTTTTAATCATTAAAATGTGTGGTGAAGAACTAGGTTGCATGGTTTACAGCCTTAAATGGGTTGCATAAGATCACTCCTCTATATATATATATATATATATATATATATATATAGGTGAAAGTTCAATTGCAAACCACCTTTTCATTGTGAACGTGAGGACAAACGAGAGCGCGACACGTGGCAATTTGAAAAAATTTCGACTTAGTTATTCAGACTGAATAAAGCGTTATTCAGACTGAATAACACTAACATGCACTCTGATGCAATTGGACGCGGGCGGGTCAGCCGCGGGTCATCCGCGGGTCATCCGCGGGTCAAGCGTTATTCAGTATGAATAACACTAACATGCAGTTTTATTCAGACTGAATATGACTTGACCCGCCGGATAGTTTGTACAAACTATACAAACCAATCTTAACCATACATGTACATGATCAATGGTGTAGATTAATTAAGTTCCTAAATTCTCTCAATCACATTTGAAAAAAACTGCCTAAAAATTAGGGATACACAAAATCAATGGAAATAAATAGAAAATCAATGGTTAAGATTAGGTTTGTATAGTTTGCACAATCTAGGTGGTTTGCAACGGATACTTCCCCTATATATATATATATATATATTATAGATATATATTATATATATGTATTCATATATATATATATATGTTCTATTTGTTAAAAACTAAAAATTAATATATATACATATATACGAACAACTAACAATTTGTAAAGTTAAGCCTAATTAATGCATAAGATTTGAAAACTAAAAACTAGTCTATTAGTACACTAGAGTCTATACTTAAATATATAAGATTGAAAGGGCCAACTTGGAGTTTGTTTGTTTCAATGTTTCTACACTTAATACATATATATGGGTTATACTTGCAGCAGGAAAAAAACGCAGGGGCCAAGGCCCCTGCAGGCCCTATAGGGCATCCGTCCCTGACTAGCGTTATCAAAGCTCATACTAATAATACTAATTTTTAAACAATAATATTTAAGAATTTTCATAATTATAGAATATTGACGTTCTCCCGAATATGGCGAACCAAAGTGTTCAAACGCGATTACACGCTTGCATAATTGTCACGATCCCGGCATAATCCAATGTGCCGTTATGCATAAATAAGATTGTAGCAATCCGTTTGGTGCGCACCATATATCGGCGGTTAAAGAAACCCTCGAGGGTAATAATGAAAACATTTCTTTCGTACTTTTTTTAGCTTTGATCCAACATTTTATAGCATCACGTCGAAGAGTTTGACGGCTTACCGATTCGTAGCGTGGTTGGAAGTATTTTCGAATCAAGTTGGTAATGTGCGTTTGGTGCGCTCCGAACGGCAACGCCATTTGAATTACACATTTCATTGTCATTTTTCGCGCAAGATCGTTATCATACGTCCATACTTGACCGGAATTGTCAAGTATGGGTTGATTTGGATCATCGGCCGCTTTCAACGCCTTGCAACTTACTTCGTAATGACGCTTTAACGTCGAATTCGAATCGGCTTTAAGGAAGTCGCCACACCGATTGCATCACGCTTTTTTGGTACCATCGGAAAACTTGCACAAGGCGTAACATTGCCAAATATCCTCTTTTCTATTATGCTCGGAAGCGGGAATAATGGTGTAATTTTGTTTCACCATTTCATATACTAGAAATTAGAAAATATGAGAACACGAGAACTCGATATTAGAGAATACGATAACTAGAGAACACAAGAACTCGAGAATCAAGATTAGAGAATACGAGAACTCGAGATTAGAGAATACGAGAACACGAGATTACGAGAGCCGAAAAATAAGAAATCTTTGCGTTTTTTCGTTTTTTGCGGTTTTTGCATGTCGGGAATTGGTGGTTTGAGTCATAACCTTCCCCTACTATTTATATACATATGAGGGTGTAATAGAAGCAAAAAGAGGGCCAAAAAAAAAGGGTAGTTAACGACTATAATTTTGAAAATTTTGAATATAGCCGTTAAACCGGTTCAGGCCCGGTTCGGGTTCAAACTGGGTTGGGCCCGGTAATCTGCAGAAAAGACCAGCCCGGTTTAGGCTTCCGGGTCATAGAGAGAGAGAGAGAGAGGTTAATGCGTAAAACATAATTTTTTTAAGAAAACGCGAGAACGATTCTCAACCACTCATCTGGTCAATAAAGGTGGTTTTGACTGGGTCACCCTCCTTTAATCATTTCCACCCTCTATGAATCGCGTCAATCCTCTGTGATCGCGTCCACCGTAACCGAAAATGTGTGGCTAAAAATCATCATCGTGTTTTCTTAAATTGACATGGTTCTCGTATAAACCCACCTATATATATGTACACATATACAGTATTAGGTTCAAATGAGAAGTGCTAAATAAAAATAAGACTATTTTCCACCAAAATGTATCCATCTTTACCTGTATTCCTATTGTGTGTATCCAACTTCAAAATGTGCTATTTAAGGGGATAGTATTCTAAAATGTATTAAACTATACCAAAAAATCTATTGTGTGTATCCATCTACCAAAAATGCATTTCAATGTATCAAAAATTTATTTTTCTTCTATTGTGTTACAAAATGACCTGCTACCTGCTTAGCTTGTAAACCATCGTCGGAGACCCAGAACCATCACTGGAGATCCATAACCGCCGCTGCAACCACCGCAAACTATTACCAGAGACCCATTGCCAACGTTGCAAACCATCACCGCCGCTGCTTAGCCAGTAAACCATCGCCGGAGACGTCGCTGGAGACCTAGAACCATCACTAGAGACCCATAACCACCGCAAACCATCGCCGGAGACCCATTACCGCCATTGCCAACCATCACCGCCGCTGCTTAGCCGGTAAACCATCGCTGGAGACTGTCGCCGGAAACCGAGAACCACCGCCCAAACCGTGACCGCCGTTGTTGCAAGCCATCACCGCCGCTGCTTAGTCGGTAAACCATCGCCGGAGACCTAGGACCACTGTCGTCATCGGGAACCACCATTGCTGACCTCCAACGCCGCCCACCACCCATCGCCACAGCAACCAGAACCACCCAGAACCTTCTTCTCCGAAAGAGTGATGCTGCCGGAGATGATCACCGATGACAAAGAAGAGGTCTCGGTGCTACAGGAAGAGTGATTGGAATAGTGGTTGAGATCAACGTTGGGAGAAAGAATGGTCGGAAGCATGGTCGGAAGAGTGCCAGAACAGTGATCGGAACTTGGTCGCCAGAGGTAACTGGTTGATCCGGTCATTTGAAACACAAAAGAAAATAGTAAAACTTTGATACATTAAAAAGCAATTTTGGTAGGTGGATACACTCAATAGATTTTTGGGGATAGTTTAATACATTTCGAAGAACTATCCCCATAATTTAAATTCCTAATTTAATTATTAATTAATAAAACCAACAATATTACATAACTACACTTGAAAAAAATTATACTGGTCATCTAAGTTGGGTAATTGGGTGTTCCAAATGTGGTTCCACGAGATCCGTAATTTTGATGATGATGATGAATCCATAGTATATTTTTTTATTTGGGTGAAAGAAATATGAGAGAAGATGATGATAAAATGTGTATAAAAGAAAGATAAGAGAAGATGATGTGTTAATATATAAATATATAGAGAGAGAGAAGTTCAAATGTGAACTCAATTTTAGTTGTGAACATGAGTGTAACACCCAATTCCCCTTTTTTTTAAATTTTAGGAATAAATAATCCGGAGTAAATTTATATTATAAATAAGAAATATTAATGTCAACAATCCCAAACAGAATTCCCAAAAAAAAATAAACGTGTCAAAATAAATAACGAGTATCAAAGTCAGTTCAATAACGGTTCGGAATGCCAACAGTCGGAATCCATCAAGTCAGAGCCTTGCCTTTGTCGATCCCGAAACTCGTACCTAAAAGGATAAGATAACGAAGGGTAAGCTTAACCGCTTAGTGAGTACGTTTTACATACAATACAATATAATCAACACATATAATCACATCGAGCACAACAATCACATCTTAACGGTTTCCCGTTCGTCGAATCATCCCGCAATCCGACCTTAGTGGTTTCCCACTCTTCGGGTCATCCCGCAACCCGATCCATCACATCACAACATCATATACACATTAATTACATCATATCGCACGTAAAAACCCACTCACCTCATAACGTCGCGTACATGCAAGAATATCGTTCCGCTCACAAATATAACCCACGCAACCACTCTGAAAATAAAGTGCACATACAACCTACGTGTTATTTAAATGACTTGGTTTCGAGTAACTAGTGCATCAACGTAGCCTCGTCTAACCAGATTATGTTAAGAATTATGTGCAGAGTTGACAAACCAAATGGTTACACATCCAATGTTACAAGACACTTGAGGGTCACACCTGTGAGGACCTATAAGTCGAACAAGTTAGATGAAACCCCGAACTGGAGAGTTAGGATTTATAATAGTGTATTATAAATCAGTTGGGTAATTTCAGTCAGAATTACCAAAATTGGAGGGTCATTAATTAATTAGGATATTATATATTTATTAGATAAATAAATATATAATAGTTAATTAATAAGATTTTATATATTAGATAAATATATAAATTATAATTATCGTATGCAAATTCTTTTCCAGCTAATTAAAAGGAAAAGATTAGAGATAATTATAAAAGGAAACTGAATCTTATACAAACTGTATTTTTCCTCCATATAAATAAAGCTTATGGGTTAAGGAAAAATCTAAGCCTTTCAGTTAAGAAAACAGTTTCAGTCTCCCTCCTCCTCCCTCTCTCAAACCGGCGCAAAAACACACCCCCCCCCCCCCCCCCCGGTCGGTTTTTCGGTTTTGATTGTTCGGGTTTCAAAGGTTCAACTAGAAGGACGTTCGTTGGTCGATCACCGGTGGACTATCATCAAGCAATCCAGGTAAATTAATCTAACCTAATCTGTTAGGTTTAGAACTATAAACGATTAAAAGATCGATTGGCTTTAATGGGTTTTTAGCTTTTATCGCTTCCGCATAATTAGATCAGAAACAGCGTGTTTCTGATCGCGTAGGTTTTATCAGTTTGATTAACCTATGAGTTATATCAAACCAGCAAGGTTTGATAGATCTGAGATAATCCTCGAGTCAGTTTGATCCGAGGATACCCACCAAAACCCAACAGTGGTATCAGAGCCATTGTTAAAATCGTTTTTAGTTTTTTATCTGTTCATATCAGTTTATCTGTTTACGTGTGATCCGTTAAAATTTGTTTCTTGTGTATTGTGTTTAAAAATCTGATTTTTTATGGTTTACCTAATAAATTTTTGATTTTTATTCGAAAACCCGAACCCAAAACCAACCACCACCAGATCGGTGGTGGCTGGAAGCCGGAACGATCACGGCTGCACCACCGATCGTGGTTGCAGCCATGATTAGTTATGGTGGCGGCGTCGGCCTGGAACGAAAAATTACCAAACCACCAGACCACCAGTTCGGTGGTGGTGGTCGAACCACTCTCAAAACCGTGGTTGATCCACCCGAAGGTGGTAACCATGGTTGATCAATCGGCTGCCACCAGACCGGTGGAAGTCGAATCGGTTCTTGACCGTGGATCCTAAAAACAACCCAGCCACACCACCGATTGTGGTGACGGCATCGGTTATCACCAACCACCAGATCGGTGGTGATTCTCGTCCGCTGGAAATCACAGCCGCACCACAGCAAGTGGTGGTGGCATTGATGGTTCATTCAATCGCCGGCCGCACCACGCATAGCGGTGGCGGCGTCCGGCTACCGTGTTTTTCAGACCACCGAACCGCACCACTATGGTGGATGCGGCGAATGGTGATGGCCGTGGGTGTAGTATCGGGCCAAGGCCGCGTCACCAGTAGACGGTGGCCACACCGCAACCACCAGAAACCGCTAAGTGCGGTGGTGGATGGCGGTGTTCTTGGCTGTCTTGAACCACCAGCAATCGCCAGCCAATCCGCACAAGGCGGTGGCGGCAGCCGCTACTTAATCGATCGCCACAGCTGCGACGGTGATGTGGTGGTGGCGGTAGTATGCGGGGGTTTCGCGACCACCAAGCCAAACCACCAGCGAGGTGGTGTCGGCGGTTTCACGACCACCTAGCCGGACCACCAACAAGGTGGTGGTGGGATCTAGCGGCAGCCTTAGCGGTAGTGGATGGCGGTGTTATTAACCGTCGACGCCGGTTCTCGCAATCGCCGGCCAAGCCGCGTAAAACGGCGGCAGCTGACGGTGGTTGTAATCACCAAACAAGCGACCACCAGAAACCACCTTGGTGGTGGTGGTGTGCGAACCGGCCACCGCTGGCTGCCTCATGGCCGCGCCAAAGCGATGGCGGTAGTCGATCAATCGGCAGATATGACCGCCAGAAGCCACCATGGTGGTAGTAGTGTGCGGTATTGCACTCGAGGAAATCACGGCGCAAGCCGCGCTTTCACGACACGATCGACCTAGGGTTTTTCGTATTGTTGGGCCTAAATGATATCAGGCCCAAAGCCCAGTTTCTTGGACCAAGTTATGGCCCAAGAGGGGTTTATCAGTTTTAATTGTTTTATCCAAATTAGTCGTTTTAGAATATTTTAAAATAATGTTTTATCAAACTAGTTATTTTGACCAGCTTGGTCAAATAGTTTTTGTGTCGTGTCTTGACCAGCTAAGTCAAACACGACACGGTTTAAAGATCACTCATTTTAGACGATCAATTTGTTTGGTAAAACCCGTTTTGACACAATTTTGGATAAAAGGAATTTTTTTTTTCTAGCAAGTCAATTTTATTTATAAAAGTGTAATTTTATAAAACTAATTTTAGTTTCGATTTATAAAACTGTTGTTTTATAAATCAGTTTTAAAAAAAAAAATGTTTTGCGATAATAGAGACAAGATAATTTTAACGGATCCAGGTTTATTTCTCGTAATTATAATATTGCTTTTATTATACTGCATACTTAATTGCGTGATTGCTTGAGTTCTATATATACACCTCAGTTTGAGTTTGTGTCTATATCTATTATAGTATTTGCCAACCTAGACCCTTGACATATTCACGGGGAGGCCTGCGTGCCATTTACAACCCCTTATGTAATAATGACCTTAGGATAGATATTTTATTCCTTCGAGATGACGAGGCCAGTGGGAGCTGCTAAACTTCTTCTTCTTACCGGAGTACTAACAAGCATGGCGAGGCCAGTGGGAGCTACGCGAGTTTTAAAACCTTTAGTGAAATAGGTCATTATTGGTCTCTAGGAAACGTTGGCAAAAACTATAATTAGGTACTATGTGATTAATTATTGTTTAAATTGCATGGTTGATTAATTTTTGTGATATCTTGCATATTAATAGTTTTAAATAGAGTTGTTACTTTAAAACTAGTTTATATCACAAAAGGAGTATAGGTTTTAGTTTTCGTTAAACTTTTCAAAACGATAGTTTTTGATTTAAAACCTATAGGTGATTGTTTTAATAAAAGGCAAGTTGACAAAAACAGTTAGTTTTAATCAACTAGGTGTGCTATTAAAACAGTTAGTTTTAATTAGCAAGTAATTTTAGAACAGTTAGTTTTAAAATTACGTGTATGTTTGAAACAGTTAGTTTAAAACATAAGTAGCCTTTGTAACAATCAGTTTTTCAAAAGCCTGGAAGTAAAGTTTTTCAAAACCCCGAAAATCATAGATCAGTAGTGCAACCCATCTAGGGGCACCTTCGGCGTAAAGTACATAGGCGTTGTAAGTGATCACACATTCAACGTCTGTGTTCAAACTGAAGCTGAAGGGGTTACATAACTCTGCGAATTATCTCCGGGTGGTACCGGCCAGAGTATAGTGATCAGGTCCCAAAATGGTGAGATCTGTTTTGGTACTATAAAGTTCACCGGGTGGTACCGGGCCAAAAAGCACTAAGAGGGACTAAAACATGCACAGGTAGTTGCCATGGTCCCGAAAAGATCTAGGAGTCATGTCAGTTAGATATGATTGGTAAAAGTCCTTACCTACCGAAATAAATACGGGTCTGGTGGAGCAAGAACATTACGCACATCAGGACGTATGAAATAAGGATCCTAGTCCAATAAATTGATCATTTAAGGGTTTATTGATATTTTATTGGAAATTAGTCTATTTACAGTTGCTAAGACCAAAAGTTTTATTTTGTGTAGATGGCAAGCACTGTTACCAGCACTAACAATCTTTCCCTCCGATCTATCCTAGAGAAGGATAAACTGACCGGCTCTAACTTTCTCGACTGGGAGCGCAATCTGATGATTGTGCTCAGACATGAGAGAAAGTGGTATGTGTTAGAAGAGCCACTTGGGGAGGCACTTCCGGCAAACGCTCCGGCTGCTGCCAGAAATGTCCACAAGAAGCACTCAGATGATCTCCTTGATGTCGCCTGTCTGATGCTAGCAACTATGAGCCCAGATCTGCAAGCAGGGCTCATAAATACGAATGCTTACGACATGATCCGCCAGCTGAGGGACATGTTTCAGACTCAGGCTCGTACAGAACGCTACGATGCCACCAAAGCATTCAATGAGTGCAAGATGGTAAGAGGGACATCAGTAAGTGACCATGTCATGAAAATGAAACGGCACTTAGATCATCTGGAGAGGCTTGGTCATCCTGTTCCGTTGCAGCTAGCAACAGACACCATACTCAATTCACTGTCAGAAGACTACAGGCCCTTCGTAGTCAATTACAATATGAACAACATGGAGAAAACTATAGCAGAGTTGCACTCCATGCTAAAGACAGTTGAACTGAATATGGGGAACAAGAACAAGACTAAGGATGTCTTGATGGTGAAAGACGGAGGGGTGAAAAAGAAGAATGGGCAAGCTAGCACCAGTAAAGGAAAAGGACCAGTCCAGGCCATCCAGAGTGCACCCAAGAAAGGCAAAGGCAAGGGCAAGGGCAAGAAGGTTAAGCCAAACAAAGCTAGGACCGAGAATCGCTGCTTCATATGCAATGAGATCGGTCATTGGAGGCAAAACTGCCCTAAGCGTCATGAAGCAGGTATGTAAACCTCAGAAAATTTATGATTGCTTTGACTTGTCACTTCTTACTTGTTGATTTACAAGTATACTGATACCTAGAGCAAATGATTATTGCAGGAGGTCAGAAATGAAGTGAAGTGCCCAGAGGTTGCTCAGGATCAAAGTACAAGATGATTTAAGTCAAGACATTTTGAATTTATAATTTTAAAACAGTTGTTTTTGGGGTTTTGTGTTTTAAACAATGTTTGAATAATTATATTTTATAATTCGATGGTTTTATTTTCAAAAGTTATTGTCTTGACATTGAAATATCTGATTGTGCTTAGTGTTTGTATGATCCTAGTTGTTGCCTGTTATGGTTACTTCAATAAATTTTATTAAATTGAAGTAATTTATATAAAAACTATCAAAACACACGAGATTCTACAGGAATGTGTTTTAAGATTGAAACATTTATGAATAATTGTTTTATGATCAATATTTTAAAAGGAGAATTCAGGATATTAACTCAGATAGCGTTAATAACAGTGTTTATGAAACTAGAAAGATTCCAAGTTCTGGAATTAGGATTTTAATAAATCCAGTTGAGTTTTATAAAAGAAATTCCCAGAAGTAAGTAATCAAGTTTGATCAAGTTTTCATTGTTCAAATGTTTTGAAAGGAGAATTTAGGATATTAACTCAGATGACGTTAATAACAAAATTTGTGAAACTAGAAAGATTCCAAGATCTGGAATTAGGATTTGACCAAATCCAGTTAAGTTTCATAAAGGTAAATTCTCAAGGTTCATTACTTGAAATTAGGATTGACTAATCAAAGTTTTGACTAAGTCAATAGTAAAAATTTGAGTAATAGTTAGTTTTTATATAAGCAAGTGGGAGCCCAATTTATTCTCTATCTAGTCTCAGATAAAGAATAAAAGGTGCAATTATTGATATATCACGGAATTCATAATCCAGGTAGGATAAGAATTCATAAGATATAATTTACCCTTTTAGTCAAAAGGATAAGAGTTTCAAGACCCATGAAACAAAGGTCGTGACTGACCTTAGAAATCAATAATTAGAGTGTTGGATCAAAATATAAGATTCCAGTAAGATTTGCCAGAATTGCAAATGGAATCGGATTTCAGGTAGAAATCATTCATCTACGCAGCAACTAAGGAAAGTTGCAGTTTTACATATTCAGGAACTGGAAGTTAGTCCAGGTCTCCAAGTTCACGGAATATGATAAAAGACTAATTATTGTTTAAGAGGTGTTTTGCAAAACAATAATTAGCAGATACAAGTAAACAGACTTGTATTTTTGGTTATCACTTGATTAAAATGGTAAACTTTAATCAAAGGGTTTAAACTGAAGATAGGTGATACTTCATTTTAGACCAGTATCTAACAAACGTTAAATAGACATTATGAAAGTTGTTAAAGAAAAGACATTCAATCTTGTTATTATTACAGCGTGTAATATGGACTATACAAGATTGATTTCCTTATCATTTTCACATTTTGCATGTTTTAATAAATCCAGGAATGAAATCAGTTTCCAATTTTTCATTCAAAATCTGTCCGTGACAACTTATCAATGTGGGAGCATGATAAGGTGTTAAAGTCATTGTGAACTTTTAGGTAGTTATGATCAGTTGCTGAATAACAGCTACAAGTGTTGTAGACTAAAAGTTGCACAGATATTTGATAGAGTAGCAAATATCGGACGTGATCCGCGGTTGAGATTACTTCTTGGAAACAGTCATAAGTAAATCTCACAGTGGTTGTCCCTATCACCTGAGGTATCTGATTTGATATCATGAGGACTACTGAATTCTTAGTGCACTCAACCGCTACACCGTAACAGGGTGGCTATAAAGGGTGTAACTAGATTCAGCGGAAGCCGTGGTGTCAAAGGCAGATATGCAAGATGGGATTTGCACCTCTTCTCAGAAGAGAGATATTTCTGGGCCCATCTTGACTGACTAAGTATACTGATGAAGTGCATGGCCATGCCCAAACGAACTGATTAGTTCTTTGTCGTTTACCTATCAGTGAAAGTCAGATAATCAAGAGAACAGAATCTTGAGTATTAAGAGTTGACACTTTCCAAGCTCATACTCACAGATGAAATATCGCGATGCAAAGGGAAAAGCCAAGATATACCCAATCAATGAACAGTAGCTTCATAGATACTACTTCCTTACGGAATATTTATATCACCAGTCTGGGTATAAGAGTTCTTGTAACCTGGTCAGCCTAAGTGCCTGTCTAGGGGCCTCCTTAGGTCAGTATAATCAAAGGTGGTATTGCCAACTTGCACAAGTGGGAGTCTGTTAAGAATTATGTGCAGAGTTGACAAACCAAATGGTTACACATCCAATGTTACAAGACACTTGAGGGTCACACCTGTGAGGACCTATAAGTCGAACAAGTTAGATGAAACCCCGAACTGGAGAGTTAGGATTTATAATAGTGTATTATAAATCAGTTGGGTAATTTCAGTCAGAATTACCAAAATTGGAGGGTCATTAATTAATTAGGATATTATATATTTATTAGATAAATAAATATATAATAGTTAATTAATAAGATTTTATATATTAGATAAATATATAAATTATAATTATCGTATGCAAATTCTTTTCCAGCTAATTAAAAG
Organism: Centaurea solstitialis; assembly: GCA_030169165.1. Classification (NCBI taxonomy): domain Eukaryota; kingdom Viridiplantae; phylum Streptophyta; class Magnoliopsida; order Asterales; family Asteraceae; genus Centaurea; species Centaurea solstitialis. Next base: position 30,577,156 of record CM058044.1, on the reverse strand, counting down.
GAAAAGATTAGAGATAATTATAAAAGGAAACTGAATCTTATACAAACTGTATTTTTCCTCCATATAAATAAAGCTTATGGGTTAAGGAAAAATCTAAGCCTTTCAGTTAAGAAAACAGTTTCAGTCTCCCTCCTCCTCCCTCTCTCAAACCGGCGCAAAACACACCCCCCCCCCCCCGGTCGGTTTTTCGGTTTTGATTGTTCGGGTTTCAAAGGTTCAACTAGAAGGACGTTCGTTGGTCGATCACCGGTGGACTATCATCAAGCAATCCAGGTAAATTAATCTAACCTAATCTGTTAGGTTTAGAACTATAAACGATTAAAAGATCGATTGGCTTTAATGGGTTTTTAGCTTTTATCGCTTCCGCATAATTAGATCAGAAACAGCGTGTTTCTGATCGCGTAGGTTTTATCAGTTTGATTAACCTATGAGTTATATCAAACCAGCAAGGTTTGATAGATCTGAGATAATCCTCGAGTCAGTTTGATCCGAGGATACCCACCAAAACCCAACAGATTACATGGTAGCGATACAACTAAAACATCCCAACACCGCCGGTTGACCGAGGAGGCGGCGATAGTGACGGTGTCCCGCCACCACAGCCGCGCACCCTCCGCAAGGCAGCGGCAGCGGTGAATCCACCTACCGCCACCGTCGGTTAACCTCTAAAGCAACAGCGGCGGCGGCCGGCTAGCGCCGGCGTCGCTCCACCAAGAAACGGGCTGCAGCACGACGCCGAAGGAAAACATCGCCGGCCGGCCCTCGGTCGCGTCCCACAGCAACGGCAGTGGCTGGCGTAACCACCACCGCCGGCCATCATCACCAAACACCACGGTCGCGCGACAGCAGCTAGCCACGGCTAGCCACCGTCGGTGCCGGGAACAACAACGGTAAAACCACCGCCTACGGCTGTCGCCGTCCAGCGACGTCATCTGCCACAGGGACACGGCGGCAACGACGGCTTAGACCGCCATCACCACCGGCCTTTAACAAGAAGCTAGCGGCGGTGATTAACCACCACCACCTTCACCGGCCGTCCGTAAAACAACACGGCAGCAGCGGTGTGATCCCACCACCGCCGCCGGAGCACCATCAACGACAGCAGGCTGCCGCCGGCGTGCACGAGCAGCGGCGGCTAGACCAAGGTCGGCCAAAGCCGGCGGCCACCACCACCTCTAACGGTAAGAAGAAAAAGGAAGGGGGTTCACGGCGGCTTACCACTCGCCGGCGACGCACTCGAAACTCCGGCAGCCTCACTCTCCCTTCCGTCCTCTCTCTCGCCGTCTACTCTCTCTCTCTCCTATATTTCTTTTTCTTTAAGGAAGCCACCAATCATAAATAGGGGTAACCCTAACCCTACCTCCTCCTGTTGGCTTTTGGGAGACATGTGGGTCCCCCACTTTCATAGTTGTGTACCACCCTTCTAATTAATTTGGGCCCACAAGAACTTTCCTCTTTTTTTTAAAAAAAACTTAACTAACAATTTAGAAAAACGAAAATAAGAAAAAAAAAACGAGACTCGGAAACAAAATAAAACGGGATGTTACAACTCTCCCCCACTTACCAGGATTTCGTCCCCGAAATCACTCTAAGAAAAGCTCCGGGTAGTGCTCCTGCATTTCCGCTTCCGATTCCCAAGTCCACTCGGAACCCTTCCGATGCTGCCACTGCACCTTTACGATCCCGATCTCCTTGCTCCGCAATCTTTTCACCTTCCGATCCAACACCGCTACAGGCCTCTCGACATAATTCAGGCTCTCATCCACCTGAATATCGTCCAAAGGAATGTGCGCCATCTCGTCGGCGAGACACTTGCGCAACTGCGAAACGTGGAACGTGCTGTGGATTTGACCCAGCACCGCAGGCAGCTCCAAACGATAAGCCACCTTCCCAACCCGCGCGAGGACCGTGAACGGTCCAATGTAACGAGGCCCAAGCTTACCTCTCTTTCGGAACCGGATCACGCCCTTCCATGGGGAAACCTTGAGTAGTACTCGGTCTCCCACCTGAAACTCCAAATCTGACCTCCGCCGATCCGCATAGCTCTTTTGCCGACTCTGAGCTGTCCGCAACCGTTCCCGAATCCTCTGAATATCCTCGGTAGTCCTCTGAACAACCTCGATGCTACCGAGAACACGCTGTCCGACCTCACCCCAATAGATAGGTGTACGGCACCTCCTTCCGTAGAGCATCTCAAAAGGCGGCATTCCAATGCTCGAATGGTAACTGTTGTTATACGAAAATTCCGCCAAGGGCAGATACGTATCCCAACTGCCTCCGAAGTCCAAAACACAAGCCCGAAGCATGTCCTCCAAGGTCTGAATCGTACGCTCACTCTGACCGTCCGTCTGAGGGTGGTACACGGTGCTAAAATGCAACCTAGTACCCAACTCCGAATGGAACCTCTCCCAAAATCGAGAAGTAAAGCGCACGTCCCGGTCTGAGATAATCAATACAGGTACTCCATGCCTCGACACCACCTCTTTCACATAGATCTCCGCCAACTGCTCCGCGGTCGAACTCTCTCGAATAGCAAGGAAAAGAGCACTCTTGGTCAACCGATCCACTATTACCCAAATCGCATCAAACTTCCGAGGGGTTTTCGGAAGTTTGTTGATCAGGTCCATAATGATATTTTCCCACTTCCACTCGGGAATCTCCAGAGGCTGCATCTTGCCGTGAGGCTTCTGATGCTCAGCCTTGACCTTTAAACAGGTCAAACACGACTCCACATACCGAGCAACGTCTCTCTTCATCCCCGGCCACCAATAACCCGTCCGCAGATCCCGATACATCTTAGTAGCTCCTGGATGAATTGAGAATTTGGACTTGTGGGCTTCCTCTAGCAAAGTCTGCCGCGCCGCGCCTGCACGAGGAACCCATACACGACCGAACCTAGTTAGCAACCCCCGACTATCCCTGACCAACGCGGCCATCTGCCCCCGAATCCGCTCTTCGTTCTGGTCCTCCTCCCGACTCGCCTCCTCTTGTGCTCGTAGAACCAAGTCCACAAAGGAGGTAGTCACCGCCATCTTCAGATGTGAGATTCGAAGCGGCGCGTGCTCCGTCTTCCTACTCAAAGCATCAGCGACCACATTGGCCTTGCCTGGATGATAGAGAATCTCGCAATCGTAGTCCTTGACTACGTCAAGCCACCTCCACTGTCGCATATTCAGATTCGGCTGCTCCAAGAAGTACCTCAAGCTCCGGTGATCTGTAAAAATGGTGCACTTCACCCCATACAGGTAGTGCCTCCATATTTTTTGGGCAAAGACCACCGCCGCAAGCTCAAGGTCGTGCGTGGGATAATTAGCCTCGTGAGGCTTTAGCTGCCTCGAAGCATAGGCTATCACTCTACCCCGCTGCATCAACACACACCCCAAACCCAGCCGAGATGCGTCGCAATAGACCGTCATATCTTCCACCCCCTCCGGTAGAGTCAAAACCGGTGCCTCACACAACTTTCGCCTCAACGTGTCGAAAGCCATCTGCTGCTCAGAACCCCAAACGTACGGCTCACTCTTCTTTGTCAATCGCGTCAACGGTACCGCAATCTTGGAGAAATCCTGGATGAACCGTCGGTAGTAGCCGGCCAAACCCAGGAAACTCCGGATCTCGGTTGGTGCCTTCGGAACCTCCCAGTTCATAACTGCCTCGATCTTTGCTAGGTCCACCTTGATGCCCTCCCGGTTGACAATGTGGCCCAAGAACTGAACCTCTTGTAACCAGAAAGCGCATTTTGAGAATTTAGCGTAGAGACGCTCCCTCCTCAGAACCTCAAGCACCTCCCGCAGATGCACCACGTGCTCCTCCCTCGACTTCGAGTAGATCAAGATGTCATCAATGAAAACAATCACGGACCGATCGAGCATCGGCCGACAAACCCGATTCATAAGGTCCATGAAAGCGGCTGGAGCATTGGTAAGTCCGAACGGCATTACCAAAAACTCGAAGTGGCCGTAACGGGTTCGGAAAGCGGTCTTATGAATGTACGCTTCCTTCACCTTCAGTTGGTGATACCCTGACCGGAGATCGATCTTAGAAAACCACGACGCCCCCTGAACCTGGTCAAACAGGTCATCAATCCTAGGTAGAGGGTACCTATTCTTGATGGTTACCTTGTTGAGCCCCCGATAATCAATGCACAAACGATGACTCCCGTCTTTCTTCTTTACAAACAAGATCGGTGCTCCCCACAGTGAGCTACTCGGGCGAATAAACCCCTTCCCCGAGAGCTCCTGCAACTGCTCAGACAACTCCTGAAGCTCCGGCGGAGCCAGACGATAAGGAACTCGCGCAATCGGAGCCGCTCCAGGTACCAAGTCGATGCCGAACTCGATCTGCCTGTCAGGCGGAAGGCCAGGCAGATCCTCTGGGAATACATCTGAGAACTCGCTGACGACCGGTACATCTGCTACCGACAGCCTTCTCTCCTTCGCCTGATCCGCCATAGCATAGACCAAGAAACCCGCACACCCCCGCTGGATGTACTTCCGAGCCTTCGCGATAGAACAGAAGGATGTAGACACCCTTCTCCCCTTGCCGTACACCACCAGCTCTCCCCCACTTGGATTCTGGATGCGTACCAGCTGCCCCGCAACATCCGTTGTCGCCCGGTTTGGAAACATCCAGTCGATCCCAACCACCACGTCCACTCCGTTCATGGGGATAGGGATAAGGTTAATACTAAACCGAACTCCGAAGATGTCGATGCTACACCCCCGGTACACGTGTTCAACCACTTGCACTTCCTCCGCGGGCTACATCGATCGCCAAAGGATTATCCAGATTGCCGAGCTCGATCTGGAAATCCTTACAGAATCTACGCGACACATAGGACCACGTGGCCCCCGTGTCGAAAAGTACTAAGGCCGGTTTCGAGTTGACAGGAAAAACACCTAAAATACACGATTTACAACAAATACACTATTCCCATTACAAACAACAAGGTAGACTACAATCGATAACTGTATAAAACGAAACGAGGAAAAACCTGTAATCACGTCAGGTGTCGTCTGTGCCTCCTCAGCAGTCATCTGAAAGGCTCGTCCACGAGTAGTAGTAGCTCCGCGCTTCCCTTTGGTGGTGCCGTCAGTAATCATAAGTGTCGTCGTGCCGGAGCCAAAGTTGGTGCCTTCTTTAGCTGGGGGCAATCGGGCTTGATATGCCCGGGCTGGTAGCAATGGAAGTAGATCTTCGTAGTCTCCTTGCAGTCTCGACTAAGATGACCTGCCTTGCCACACTTGTAGCATGACAACTCCCACGGCCTACACTCGCCCCGATGATAACGCCCGCACTTGGGACAACTCGGGGTCCCGCTCCTGCTATCGTTCCTCGCCCCTTGAACTTCTTCGTTGGCGCCGGCTGATCTTATGCCTTCCTCTTTCCCTGTTGACGCTCCTCCAGGATTAGTTCCTGAGCCCTCGCTACCTCCTGCATGTCGTTGAAGGTTTTGCACCTTCCTGTAGCCACCGCTCCTTTGATCTCCGGCCTCAGCACCCCCAAATAGCGAGTCATCTTCAGTGACTCATCATTCGCGTAGCCTGGCACGAACAACAGCTTTTCCAGAAACTGCGCGGTAATCTCGTTCACGGACTCGGTCGTCTGGGTCAGCTTCAGGAACTCCGCTGCTATTCGTTCCTTCTCAATGCGAGGAGCAAACTCCTCGTCGAACATGGCCCGGAATTCCTCCCAGGTCAATGCGGTGATCTGTGCCTCCGTGTACTTTTTGAGAGTCAAGTCCCACCAGTCCTTCCCCGCTCCGCGAAGAAGGTTCACCGCGAACAGAACCTTCGATCCCTCCGGGCATCCACACGTGCGAAACGCCCCCTCGACCGCAGAGTACCAGTGGTAGCAAGCAACGGGGTCCTTCTTCCCATCGAAGAATGGCGGTTGGCACGCCATAAAGTCCTTGAAAGTAATCCCGCGAGTCTGAGACTAGCCCGTGCTCCCAGACCCCGTGCTACGGGCCGTAAGGGCCGCGTCGATACGCTGATCCATAGTCTGAATCATCTCGTTCCTCATTTGGTCAAATAGTCTCGGCAGCATTTGCTGCAAGGCCTCGGTGATCTGCGCAGCAATCTGATCCGACTGCTCGGCCTCACCATCATCAGTATGGCTCCTAGTTTGCACCATTCTGAAGGTTCAAGAAACATCTTAGATTACGACTATAACGAAGCAATTCTATATACCACTAAGGTGCTCATACGCATCCCTACTACTAGTGCTCATGTCAACCCTAATGCTAGTCCTTACAGCGCATGCTAAATACAGACTAGTTCACATATACAGGCATTACATACAACAATTATTCACACATAGTCGTAACACCATAAGCATTCTCATCCCTAACCGTCGTCAATGAGTTAAAGCCCCCAGAACTTAATCAAATCCAACACTACACAGGTGTTTATAGTAACACTATTATTGGCGCCGTATTACTATAACCAACCATTCAAGATAGCCGGATCAAGATCACCGAGCAACAATCAAACAAGAACATGCTCGATAACCCATCCCCGACGTACCAAGGTGTTCACGTTTGGTTTTGATATCGTCCTATTTAGACTTCAACCTACTGACTAAACGGACACATAAAATCATAAATACAGTTTAACATCACATGTATTCCATCCTCATTAATTCCACATACCATTATGCAATTAAGCATGTGTCAACAATTAAAACTACAACATGCATGCATATAACAATATTAAAGGTACAAATGCTCACCTCCGTCTTGACGGTCCCGCTGGCCATTCCGATCTTAACCGATTGTTCCCAAAATCGCCTAGTTTAAGTCCAACCACACACACACTCGCAAGTGTGTATGTTGATTCTCTTAAACCTAGGCTCTGATACCAAGTTGTAACACCCAATTCCCCCTTTTTTTTTAAATTTTAGGAATAAATAATCCGGAGTAAAATTATATTATAAATAGGAAATATTAATGTCAACAATCCCAAACATAATTCCCAAAAAAAAAACAACGTGTCAAAATAAATAACGAGTATCAAAGTCAGTTCAATAACGGTTCGGAATGCCAACAGTCGGAATCCATCAAGCCAGAGCCTTGCCTTTGTCGATCCCGGAACTCGTACCTAAATATAACCCACGCAACCACTCTGAAAATAAAGTGCACATACAACCTACGTGTTGATTAAATGACTTGGTTTCGAGTAACTAGTGCATCAACGTAGCCTCGTCTAACCGGATTACACGGTAGCGATACAACTAAAACATCCCAACACCGCCGGTTGACCGAGGAGGCGGCGATAGTGACGGTGTCCCGCCACCACAGCTGCGCACCCTCCGCAAGGCAGCGGCAGCGGTGAATCAACCTACCGCCACTGCTGGTTAACCTCTAAAGCAACAGCGGCGGCGGCCGGCTAGCGCCGGCGTCGCTCCACTGAGAAACGGGCTGCGGCACGACGGCGAAGGAAAACACCGCCGGCCGGCCCTCAGTCGCGTCCCACAGCAACGGCAGCGGCTGGCGTAACCACCACCGCCGGCCATCATCACCAAACACCACCGTCGCGCGACAGCAGCTAGCCACGGCTAGCCACCGTCGGCGCCAGGAACAACAACGGTAAAACCACCGCCTACGGCTGTCGCCGTCCAGCGGCGTCATCTGCCACAGGGACACGGCGGCAACGACGGCTTAGACCGCCATCACCACCGGCCTTTAACAAGAAGCTAGCGGCGGTGATTAACCACCACCACCTTCACCGGCCGTCCGCAAAACAACACGGCAGCAGCGGTGTGATCCCACCACCGCCGCCGGAGCACCATCAACGACAACAGGCTGCCGCCGGCGTGCACGAGCAGCGGCGGCTAGACCAAGGCCGGCCAAAGCCGGCGGCCACCACCATCTCTAACGGTAAGAAGAAAAAGGAAGGGGGTTCACGGCGGCTTACCACTCGCCGGCGACGCACTCGAAACTCCGGCAGCCTCACTCTCCCTTCCGTCCTCTCTCTCGCCGTCTACTCTCTCTCTCTCTCCTATATTTCTTTTTCTTTAAGGAAGCCACCAATCATAAATAGGGGTAACCCTAACCCTACCTCCTCTTGTTGGCTTTTGGGAGACATGTGGGTCCCCCACTTTCATAGTTGTGTACCACCCTTCTAATTAATTTGGGCCCACAAGAACTTTCCTCTTTTTTGTTTAAACTTAACTAACAATTTAGAAAAACGAAAATAAGAAAAAAAACGAGACTCGGAAACAAAATAAAACAGGATGTTACAATGAGAACCACTAAAATTGCGCCACGTGACATATTGAGTTTGAATATAATGTTTTGTTCAAACTGAATAACACTGAATGAAGTGTTATTCAGTTTGAAGTTTGAACAAAACATTATATTCAAACTCAATATGTCACGTGGCGCGATTTTAGTGGTTCTCATGTTCACAACTAAAATTGAGTTCACATATGAACCCGACCCTATATATATATAATTAGGTTCAAACAAGAACAAAGCCAATTTGCAAGAATGAAGGAACCAAGGAAATCACACGTGATTTTGTGCGTGGACGCCCACTCGCCTTGTCGGCACGTGGCAAACCGCCCAATTTCCATCCTCAGCCCAAAATCACATGTGATTTCCTTGGTTCCTTTGTTCTTGCAAATTGGGTTGTTCTTGTATGAACCTACCTCTATATATATATATAAGTTAATTTGCAAACCAGTTTTTTGGTTATAAACCGTGAAAACTCATGGTTGCACAGATTAAATAAATGAAATTGGTTCATGAAACTGTTTAATCTGATGAAAATGTTTCATATACTAAATTTTTTTACGAAATTGTTTCATATGAAGGTGTTTTTTACGTAGAAATGAAAAAGTTTCACAGAAATAAGAAAAAAGTTTCATATGAATAAAAAAACACCGAAATGTGAAACAATTTCATCAACAATTTTAGTATATGAAACATTTTCTCCTATTACGCAACTCCATGAACCAATTTCGTTGATTTAATATGTGCAACCATGAGTTTACACGGTTTACAACCAAAAACTAGTTTACAAAATAAGTTGACTTTATATATATATATATAAGGGTCAGGTTCAAATGTGAACTCATCTTTCATTATGAACGTGAGGATCACTAGTATCGTGCCACATGTCAATATTCAGTCTGAATATTCATGTTTTATTCAGACTGAATAGAGCTTGTATTCAGTCTGAAAAAAACATGAATATTCAGACTGGATGAATAACGCTTTATTCAGTCTGAATAAAGCTTAGGCGCCAATTCACATTGCCACGTGGTGTGATTCTGTTGGTCCTCACGTTCACAATGAAAAATAGGTTCACATTTATACTTTTACCTATATATACATATATATATATATATATAGTATTAGGTTCAAATGAGAAGTGCTAAAAAATGAGAAGTAGAGAAGTGATCTCCACCACTCATCCGATCAATAAAGGCATCTTTGACCGGGTCCCCTCCTTTAATAATTTCTACCCTTCCATGAATCGCGTCAATCCCCCGTGATCGCGTCCACCATAACCGGCTAAAGCCACCTTTATTGACCGGATGAGTGGTAGAGATCACTTCTCTACTTCGTATTTTTTTAGCACTTCTCATTTGAACCTCTCTCTCTCTCTATATATATATATATATATGTATGTATGTATAGGGTTAGGTTCAAATGTGAACTCAATTTTGGTTGTGAACGTGAGGACGAATCTCAGCCACACATCTTCGGTTATGGTGCACGCGATCACGGAGGATTGACGCGATTCATGGGAGGGTGGAGATTATTAAAGGAGGGGACCTGGTTAAAGCCGCCTTTATTGACCGGCTAAGTGGCTGAGATTCGTTTTGATGTTCACAACCAAAATTGAGTTCACATTTGAACTTTCCTCTATATATATATATATATATATATAGGTGCTTTCATTTACAAACCACCATTAGAATACAAACCGTGCAACCCACTTAATCACCATAGATTAAAAAAATCAATGGCCAAGATTAATATAAACTATATTTGGTATATAAAAGTTCACATACCAAAAATAGGAGAGAGTTCATATTCACCATTGATTTTTTTAATCCATGATGATTAAGTGGGTTGCACGGTTTGTATTCTAAGAGTGGTTTGTAATTGAACACTCCTCTATATATATATGTGTGTGTATTAGTTAAAAAAATTAAAATGTCTAAAAAATAAATTACAAAAAGAAAAGGGGTGTTTCCCCCGTAGGGTGGCCATCCTGGCGGGGTAGATTTTTGCCATCCCGGTGGGTTGGGGGGCAGTGTTACCATTCTACCCCGCAACCCCGTGAAGGGTTTATACGCTGGTAATGGGTAGGGTATGGCATAGGGTAAAGGTTAGATCGTTATCCATCTGTTTAAAACAACGGGTCAAGAACCAGGTAATTGTCTGTCTCATAAACTTATCATTCATATCATACTCTACCCATTAAAATAACAGGTAATAAATAAGTGGTAAATAAAATTTCATTTGAGCTATAAATAATATTTTTTAAACCTGGAACTAGGGGTCTTAGTGAGGCGAGCTTTTAACGAGCTACTCGAGCTCAAGCTCGTTTATCTCGAGCTCGAGCTTAATGATACTCGAGCTCGAGTCGATCTCGAACATAAAATCGAGCTTGTTTAACTTAACGAGCCGAGCTTTATAACACCAATGTTCGACTCGACTCGTTCGAAAACTCGATTAAATTTTTCGAGTCGAGTCGAGCCGAGCCGAGCCATTCGAGCATACCTTTGTTCGAGCTAAACATTTTCATATATTTATTAATAAATAGTATACCAATATAAAAATTATCGAGCTCAAGTTGATAAACAAGTTAATCGATCGCGAGTTCGAACCTATAAACGAGCTTCGAGCTCGAGCCCGATAACTCAAAAAATATTCGAGCTCTAGCTCAAGCCCTACATTGAAAAAGTTAATCGAGCTTTAGCCCAGTATTATTTTTTGAGCTCGGCTCGATTAACCTACTACTCGAGTCGGCTCGGCTCGTTAACACCCCTACCTGGAACATATATGTAAACGCAAATTCATAAATATAGTAATAATTTTAAGATGTTGTTATATGGACCCTCTTTACTCTTTCATGCACTCACATAAAATTAGACTCCTCTATACTGAGTTCCACCTATACACTTACATAATTTACCGATTTTAGGTCCATTTATAATTTCCTTTATTTTATTATCTAATTTCTTACTGTTAACATTTTAAAGTTACATTACATATAATCATAGTATAAAGTTTTAAAACAATATTAAAAATGTAAAACAATACTTAACCTTTTCTTTTCCAACCTTGTTTTGGTTCTAATTTAATCATTATGAACCAATTAAAAATAAATATCATTTTTATTAAAGAGTGTTACCTATTTTAGAGGTATAGGGTGAAAGCCATACTACCAGCTCGATTCCAAAGGACGACACTTTCTAAAGATATTCAGACTCTGGATTTGGTCCTTCGGGGCTGGGTTCGGGACCGATTCGGGTTGGTCCATAGGACCCCTAAAACCTGTCGATCGGTGGGTTCAGCCATACCGGACTGCATCGGATTAGTAGAATTGCCCGTAAAGAGACCCAATACCACTGAAACATGTTTGTGTGTTAACTTGTCATTCAAAAAAAATATCATTGTTAAATATTTCACCATTTCATCTTCAACTCCATTGCTTTGGTCTAACTCTAATATCACCAATCAAAGTTAACTAGTCAAAATCATGGAGTGGGTAGATATACGTTTCTATTTAAGGACAAAACCTTGGCCACCACTACCCTATCAACAATGGCCGCCACCAGTGATGTTACTTACTACGATCGACAAGCCGAGCTCAAAGCTTTTGACGAAACAAAAGCTGGCGTCAAAGGTCTCGTAGATGGCGGAATCCAACAAATCCCTCGCATTTTCATACACCAACCCGAACCTTTGCCCTTAACCTCCACACCTATCCAGATACCCATCGTTGACCTCGGATCCACCGATAGAGCATCCACGGTGGAAAAGATCTGTGACGCGTCGGAGACATTAGGGTTTTTTCAAGTGGTGAATCACGGGATCCCATTGGGTGTGATGAACGAGGTTCTTGAAGGAGTCCGTAGATTTCACGACCAAGATGTCGAGGTGAAGAAACGTTTTTACACGAGAGACTGGACAAGAACGGTGGTGTATCATAGCAATCACGATCTTTATACTGCCCCCGCAGCGTGTTGGAGGGATAGTTTCTCTACATTTATGGCTCCATCACCTCCGCCACCTGAAGAATTGCCCGAGGTTTGCGGAGACATACAAATCGAGTACTCGAATGAAGTGATGAAACTAGGCCGTGTCCTATTCGGATTGATCTCGGAGGCATTGACACTGGACCCAAATCATCTGGCGGATATGGATTTGGACAAAGGGCTTGCATTCTTTGGCCATTATTACCCTGCTTGTCCACAACCAGATCTAGCCAAGGGTGGGGCCAAACACTCGGATCGTGCGTTCCTTACGGTTCTTCTACAAGATGAAATTGGAGGTCTTCAAATACTTCATAACCAGGAATGGGTTGATGTCCCTCCAACACCCGGTGCCCTTGTCATCAACATGGGAGATCTTTTACAGGCATAAATAAGCGTCCTAATAAATTATTTTGTAGGAACAAAAAAAAAAAGTATCCTATCTAAAAGGGTTACAATAAACTTATAGGATGTTTTTAACCGTCGTAACAAGCGTTCTGAGACATCAAAAAATAGTGTCGTATTAGATAGTTTTATATGACGTTTTTGAAAAGTGTCTGATCCTATAAACCTATCTTTTAAGAGGACACTTATGTTTATAGGACATTTTAATAGTGTCCTATAAAGTAACTAATAGTAAGTATTATTTGAATAATGTTCTAAAAAACTTGTAATGACGCCCAAAAACATCCCGTAAACTTTTTTGTAACGTTATTGTCATATTAGATAGTTTTATATGGCGCTTTTTTCTTTGGTCCGATAAAACACCCTATTAAGACACTTATTTAATTTACACGTCCTATAAACTTAATTTTGTTATACTGTTTACAACATTCTACGTTTGATCTTGAGTTTTAAAATTGATATGAGTTCTGATTTTTTGTTGGGGTTTCAGATGATCTCGAATGACAAGTTGAAGAGCGTAGAGCACAGAGTGTTGGCAAACAAGAAAGGACCGAGAGTGTCGGTGGCTTGCTTTTTTGGCAGCTCCCGAGTGCCGTTGATGAGGCGGTATGGACCCATTAAAGAGCTAGTTTCCGATGAGAACCCACCTATATATAAAGAATTCACCGTTCATGAATACATTCAATATTCACTCTATAAAGAAGAAGTTGATGGCGCTTCTGCTTTACTCCATTTTAAGCTTTAAGTTTGTCAAACATGTATGAATAATAAGTGTGTCATGGCTTTTCTGGTTTACACCATCTTAATTAGGCTTTAAATTTGTCAAGTATGAATATTAAGTTTTTTTGGGTTTCTATGATTGTTTTTGAGAGACTTTGATTTCATAGAGGGGTTTGGATTGAGTACGATTTGGAATTTTCACTTTGTTAGGATTTGAATCCCATTCCACTATAAATGATGTTTGGTTTATAGGATTTCAAATGAGATTAATTTCATAACTATTTGTTTGCTTTATAGAGAATTTATTTTTATTGGTAAATAACCTTTTCATCATTGGTTTTTCAAAAAATGTATATTTAATCATCAAATCTCTTTCAGTTTTCTAATAGTCTTTATTTAATCAGCAAAAAGTTTCACATTATAAAAAGAATGTAAATTGTAAATCGAATACATATGAAATATAAATAGGTTTTAAAAATATATGTTAATCAATATATCAAATTCTAGCCTTTGATGAAAAAGATAATGTGAAAAGATAACTTAACAGCACATACATGAACAAAAACTTATTCATGTTTGTTCGTTTAACTTAATCGACAAAATACAATCAAGTTTTGGTCTGATAAATGGTGTAGCAACGAACCGCTGGAGAAAGTCTTCCCACGATTAGGTGGCGCTACACGAAAACAGGGCTGTTGCCTGGTGGATAGAATGAGGACTGTTGAAAATGGTGTCATCTACAACTGGGCTTGGCGAAGACAGTTAAGGGAAGGACGGGAAACAAGTGAACTAGGAAATCTAACGAGAAGGTACGAACAGAAAATGGAGAGGACAGGTGGGTTTGGGCGCTGGAAAGTGATAATAAATTTTTGAGTAAATTACGGATTTGGTCCCTGTGGTATTCATTTTTTTACTACTAAGGTCCCTAAACTCAATAAATTATGGATTGGGTCCCTGTGGTATTCAAATTTGCACTACTAAGGTCCCTCCCACAAACAACAATTTATTTTCTCTATTAAAGTCAAGGGTATTATAGTCTTTTAAGTATTTTTTTTACTTTAACAACTTTTTCTTAATTTTATTTTTACATTTTTGAATATTCATCTTTCCCACATTGAAGCTCAAGAACAATGGAACACATCACAACACCTTCAAGACTTCAACACATAAATCTTCATCTTTAACTCATAAATGTTCATCTTCACAACATGAACAATAATGAACATCATTCAATCTACATCTTTTTTCCAGAATAGTGTGGTCTACAAACCCAATTCAATACATGAATCAATTTCAAAATCATAATAAATCAAACCATGAATAAAAAACCTAAATTAAACCAAAAGTATGAGATTCCACAAATCCAAAATGAGATCCTAAACAACCCATATCGTATCCTAAACCCAGAAATTGTGGCTATCTAAAAGTGGAGAAAAAGAAATTGGAGAAAAAGAAATTGGAGAAGAAGCAAAGTAGAGAAGAAATTGTGGTTATCTTAAAGTGGAAAAAAAAGTATGGCTACAAATCTTCATCATCTCTTTGAATTTCAGCACCACCATTATCAAACACCCTTCTTTGATCTTGACACTCGAAATCCCTTTGCTGGCAACAAGAATTTCATGGGTCACTTTGAAATCGTGACGACGGTCGAATTAGTCGATGAAATGGGTTAAAGATTCGCCGATGAGGTTGAAATTAGTGTTTTGGGAAAACCATTTGTGGAAACAAGATCGTACGACCGGATTTGGGGAAGAGATTGAGGGTGTGGAGGATGCGATTATGTGTGAGGGTAATATGGAGGATGAGATTAGGTGTGTGGAAGATGAGATTCTAGGAGAGATTATGGTGGTTGTGGATGTGTTGTGATGTGTTCCATTGTTCATGAGCTTCAATGTGGGGAAGATGAAGATTCAAAAATGTAAAAAAAATATTAATAATAAATTGTTAAAGTAAAAAAATACTAAAAAGACTAAAATACCCTTGACTTTAATAGAGAAAGTAGATAGTTGTTTGTGGAAGGGACCTTAGTAGTGCAAAATTGAATACCACAGGGACCCAATTCATAATTTATTGAGTTTAGGGACCTTAGTAGTAAAAAAATGAATACCACAGGGACCAAATCCGTAATTTACTCTAAATTTTTGGTGGCCTCACTCCGGCTCTCGCTTTGGATGATATGAGCCTAAGACATTGCGAATACCCAACGAAGTGGCTAAAATCAAAATTCTAATTTCGCTGGTGTTATTTGATAAATTGCCAACCAAAGACACTCTCTTGAAAAAAGGTGGATATGGAATCTCGTGATCATATTTTCAGCGGTTGCGATAAAGTGAAGGAGGTGAAGAGAATAATATCCTAAACAGTTGGCAAAGGATTTTCCCGGCAGATGGCTCGAGCTTTCTAAATGGAGCAACAGGGCAGATTGCTCAAGACGCAGACATGACCAAGATGAAGACGGAAATGGCAAAAGAAGTGGTGTTGCATGCGTTCGTGTGGGTAATCTGGAAGGCAAGAAATGATGTCTTGTTTAACAATGCTACTTTCACTCCGGGCCTGTTAGCTAATGACATCCAATCTGTTGCTTTTTCCTAGTTTCGTAAATAGAAGTAATCTCGGTCGCTCTATTGACTGGTTGGCTTGGAGGTGATCTCCTCCGGCCCGTGTTGTAATCTTCTTTGTCGGGTTCCTTGCTTCTTGCTAGGTCCCCCTTTAATAAAGGTGTTGTTCTGGGAAAAAAAATGCACGAACATTTGCAATAAACTATCGAATTTTTTTGTGTTCATGTTTGCTCGTTAAGAAAATGTGTTTGTTCGTGTTCATTTGTGCATTCATGCTCATTAGTTAACATATATATATTGACATTGAGGGAAGTTCATTTGTAAGCCCAAAAAATGGTATAAACCGTGTAAAATCATGGTTGCATCGGTTCTTCATATTTGGGAACCGGTCCCGGAACCGCCGGTTTCGGTTCCGCAACCGAACCGAAACCGGGTACCCAGTGTCTAATTTTTTTTAATTTTTTTTTAATTTTTTATGTTATAAAAATGTAATTATTAGTTATTACATAGTCAGAACGTAACGAAATATATGGTATAACGATAAAAACTTATCCGATAAAAACTATATAAATAATTACAACAATATTTGAAAATGAAAATAATAAAAAATACAACTTGAAATGTTAAATATAATATAAAAATATTGAAAAAATAGAATAAATAAGTCGAGTGACAAAATGGTCGTAAGTGTATGTGTAAGTGTGTAACGTAAAACGTAAAATAATAATTTCAAATTTAGTCTATTAAACAATAATTATATATATATATATATATAATTACTTTTATTAATATATATACACATATATATAGCCTAACCGGTTCCGGCAGGTACCCGGCGGTTAGCGGTTCCACAAAAATGAGAATCGAAACCGCAACCGGTCTCGATCGGTTCTGTATTTTAGGAACTGGAACCGGAACCAACCACATCGGTTCTGGTTCCGGAACCAACGATTCTATAGCGGTTCCGGTTCCAAAAGCGGGTACCCGGTTCCGATGCTCACCCCTATATATTAACAACTCATCAAAAGATTTTTTATTGATTTACCTATGCAACCATGAGTTTACATGGTTTATACCCTTTTTTGGGTTTACAAATGAACTTCCGTCTTATGACATTAGTGTGTGTGTGTGTGTGTGTGTGTGTGTGGAGAGAGAGGAGAGAGAGAGAGAGAGAGAGAGAGAGAGAGAGAGTCATGTTCATTTAGAAACCAAAAGAAGAGTAAGAACCGTAAAAACTCATGGTTTCATAACTTAAATCAACGAAAACTCTTCCGTGAAACTGTTTAATATGATGCAAATGTTTCGTATAATTTATTTTTTAGTGTTTGTTTTTGTAAAAATGACAATGTTTCATTAGATTTAAAAAAAGTACATGAAACGGTTTCATAAATTGAAAAAAATTATATGAAACCTTTTCATTTTTACATAAAAAAGCACCAAAATATGACGCAATTTCATTAAAAAAATGAAATATATGAAACATTTGCATCATATTAAACAACTCCATGAAGAGTTTTTGTTGATTTAATCAAAAAAAACATCGGTTTTTTACGGTTTTTACTCTTTTTCTAGTTTTTAAATGAACTTCTTCAATATATAGAGTCAAGTTCATTTAGAAACCAAAGAAAAAGTAAAAACCGTAAAAATCCATTATTTCATAGCTTAAATCGGCGAAAACTTTTTATTGAATTGTTTAATATATATAATGCAATTGCAAATGTTTCTAATAATTTATTTGTAGGTATTTATTTTTATAAAAATGATAAAGTTTCATAAGATTTTAAGCGAGATTAAATGAGATCATTCAAACTCTAAATGATATTCTTGAAACATATGTTAATATGTATCATTATATTCACTATCAAACTCATAATTATTTGTATCAATTAAAATACTATATACCAGAACATATAATTATGTATTATCGATGTTAATTTAAGAACAAAACTACTATTTTTAGAATATAAAGTTATATTTTGTTGTATATTTTAGTTCAAATAAAAATTCTACCGTTGAAATCGTGCAAATGGAACGTTCTTTTTGAAACGTTAGATCTTATTTTGCGTGGAATCTGGTTATAAATAGGTGTTTTTGATGGTTAAAGGTAATGAACGATTTACAAATTGTCTTTAAAAATTAATGAAGTTGAAAATCTATGAAATTTGTGAACAAAATCTTGCCATTTTGATCAATAATGTTATTTTAAGATATTATCTGCCTAAACTTTGAATCTTTCAACAGAAGTGTTTTAGAAAAAAAATTGAATGGCAAGACGATATTATAAAAATGAAACTTTTAATGTACAAGAGAAAAAGATAACGAATATGCGAGAAGCAGAAAACGAGATCATTCGACAACAAAAACTACTTAAAAACCTCAAAGAGAAGCGAGGACATGATTAAAACCCACTACAACAATAGGCAACTCGAAACCAAAACAAAACATGAGCCTAAAAAACCAACCACCAAACCTTGCATGTCACGGGAATTTTTAGTTCCATGTGTAGGTTCAACGCTAGATTCTATTTTTGAAGCTTTTGTCAGATGAAAATAGAATCTAGGGTTCCCATCAGCTGTTGGATAATCTTGATGGGTTAAGTTGGGTTTTTGGGTACGGGTTTGATTTGAAGTATATATCGGATTTTTGGATAAAACCCGGTTGAAAATACATTTAAATAAATAACCAAAGTCCTCTATGACTTGGTCTTATGCATGTGAATTATACCGAATGCCTTAACAGGTTGTTTTTGAAGCAGTCAAAGTAGTGGCAATCTCATCTCCTATCTTTTAGCAATACTCGGAGATTGAAACCATGCTTTTGGAAAAGCAGTGGGAAGACTCAAAACCTACGAAGAAAATGACGAAAAGGATGAAGAACAAGGACAACTTTTGTTGACCAATAGTGTGAGCATGATGGTAGGCAATTTGGATGAAGAAGAGGTCGGGGAAGAGGATTCAGTAGAGGAGAAAGAGGACGTAGAAGAGGCACGGGTCGAGGTGATAAGAGCGAGTTTAGATGCTATGATTGTGGAGCATTTGGACATTTAGCAAATGAGTGTAGAGGATGAAAAGACTAGGAGAACGAAGCCAATTTGAGGCAAGAGGAAGAACTGGCTCTGCTGTGATGAAGGAACGATTCATCATCATCAAGATTACGGGTAGTGGTGGCCAAAAACCAGTTCGGGCCGGGCCGGCGACCAAACCGGTTCGGAACAGTAACCACCGAACCGGGCTTTGAAGGGACCGTTTAAGGTTGGGTGTAAGACCGGTTTAGGGAAACCGGTTCGGGCCGGGCCCAAAACCGGTTTGGTTTCGGTTCGGACAAATTCAAAACGTTTATTTTTATTTTAAATCTTTGTTTGATTCTTTTGTATATACAAATTAATTACAAAACTCTAAAAATTAAAAAGTCAAATATTGGATCGGATCACTAAAAGTCTAAAATACACAAACATTATATATGTATATATATATATATAGGGGTGGGTTCAAATACAAACCACTTTTTGGTTGTGAACGTGAGGACAACCGAGAGCGCGCCACGTGTCACTTGAATTTTCGGCGACTTAGTGTTATTCATACTGAATAATGCTTTATTCAGACTGAATAAAGCGTGTCTGAATAAAGCGTTATTCAGTATGAATAACACTAAGTCGCCGACTTGTAACCAAAAAGCCCGCGACTTAGTGTTATTCAGTCTGAATAACACTATTATTCAGACTGAATAACACTAAGTCGCGGGACAAGTAGCGCGTGTCAGAAATTTTTTTGCCACATGTCGCGCTCTGGGCTGTCCTCACGTTCGCAACCAAAAAGTGGTTTGTATTTGAACTTTCCTCTATATATATATATATATATATATATATCACTAAAACTCAAAGTTTATATATAATTTTAAGTTACAATGTTACAACTTACAAGTTACACAAACATTTTACTTATATACATCACTAGAATACTTCTCCAACGGCTACCTAACGGCTAGAAAAAGCGGCTATATTTTTGAAAATTTAGTTCGGGCTGGAAACCGATTCGGGCCGAGAAATTCCCTAAAAACCTAGAGCAGTCCCGGCTTTTGGCCCTGAAACCGGTTCGGAGCGGTTCAGGTTCGGTTTCGGTTTTTTCGCCTGTTCGGTTCGATTCGGATCAGTTTGGTTTGATTTGGCCATCACTAATTACGAGGGTGAATGATGGGTAACTTTGATGGGTTAAGTCGGATTTTTGGGTACGGGTTTAATTTGAAGTATAAACTAGATATTTGGATAAAACCCGATTGAAAATACATTTAAATAAATAACCAATGTCCTCAAGGTCTTAGGCATGTGAATAATACTAGAGGTCTGTGGGTTCCAAATCAATCAATCAAGAACACTTAGATTTTTATGATGTATATGCTAAGTACAAAGATCTAAGAGAGATTTGCATTCCATAAGATTGTGAGAGAAGCAAGAGAGTACAAATGATGAGATCAACACCTATTTATACTAAAATGAAAAAAGGCTAAAAAGGCTTAAAACAAATGGGCCTTGAACAATGGGCCTTTAATCACATTTACAATAAAAACAACTAAGTTTGAGTATTTATAAAATTGAGACAACTAATTATATTTCTAACAAGACCTCAACAGGTTGTTTTTGAAGCAGTTAAAGTAGCGGCAATCTTATCACCTATCTTCTCTTTTATTTATTTTAGAGTAGTAGCTTTCATTTTGCATGTAATTTCCATTTTTAGCTTTCTAATATCAAGTATCAATTTTCCAGCATAAAATTGTTCAAAACTTGTTTTATTTTACATTTTACGTATTGTTCTATTCTTTGATTTCCAACATCAGCACTCTTATTTGTGAAACGAGATTATTTGAAACAAAAAGTTTCATTTGAATTCCTTAATTGGTCTTTTAGTATGATGTATGAAAACAATTCAATCAGGCTATTCATTTGAAAATATAAATTTAAGTTGCATTTTGCATTCACATAGTCGAAAGTAACTATAAACTTTAAGTACCTAAGGATGTTTACCAAAAACTTATCTAGATAAACACTTAAAATTTAACGATGTCGCTTACATACCATTTAAGATTTTAGTCCACAAAGATGGTATTGTATGTAACAATTCTTCTGCTAAATTTATTTGATTTAAATATTATATTTTAACATCACCTCTTAAATATCAAAACAGAAATAAAACTTTAAACATTTAGGCATTGTTTGGTAAAAAAAGGCTAGCTTATAAGCTGACTTATAAGCTAGCTTATTTTTTGTGTACATGTTTGGTAAGACCAAAAGTAGCTTATAAGCTAGCTTATAAGCTAGCTTTTTGATAAGCTACTTTGAGTAGCTTATGAGAAGCTTTTTGTGACTTTTTCCAATTATACCCCTTATTAATAATTAATTATTATAATTATAGTTATATATTAATTAATAATTATTAGTTTTTAATAATTTAAAATAATTATTAATTAAATTAAGTTATACCTTATATATTATTTATTTTTAAATGTTATTAATTATTATTATTATATATTATTTAATATGTTTAACTATCAAATAAAAATACAATAAATTTTAAAATGTTATATAAGTGAAACATGTTAAATATTTTAATAAAAGAATATTTATATCTAATTCTTAATTATATTCTTTTAGAATTATTGATTATTTCAAATATGTTAAGTTGATTAATTTTACTTTTATTATATTTAATAGTAATTTAAATTAGAGTGAATTGCAATTTTGGTCCCTGTGGTTTAACAAAACCAGCACGTTTGGTCCCTACAAAATTTTTATTGCAGAAAAAACATTATGGTATGCACTTTTGCTCGTTTTTGGTCCCTCAATACTAACACCGTTAGATATGTCTGTTAAGTCCCTTCCATGTGCCTTGCACATGAGGGCATATTGGTCTTTTTACTAAAAACAAACTACAGGGACCAAAACTGTAATTTACTTTAAAAGTTAAATTAATTAATTTACATTTACATTTATATTTATAAAATATAAAATATAAAAACTAAAAAAAAACCAACATCTTCTTCCTGTCCCCCACCTCGCCGTAATCAACCTCTAGCGAACCCCCTATTGAAACTCCGGTGAAGAACAACGACCACCGTAAAACTACCCACCGTCCACCCATCCCAATACCCCACGTTTCCATCTTCCCGCCTCCACCACCATGACCACCGTATTCGAGACTCCGAAAATGAACCTTACAGGGGAGAGAAAAGCTACGGTGGTGGTGAGTTGAGGTACAATGGCCGGAAAAAATGGTGTCGATGGATTGAGACCTCGCCCCTATCACCACCGCCACCGCCACCATTAAAGAAACCCAGATCTGAAAACTAACGGTGACGTCGTCACGAGATGTAAACCACCATCGTCGACCGCCTCCACCTGCTGCGATGGATGTCCATTACGGCAACAACCAGCTCTTCCTCGTTGACACCAAACTAGATCGCAACCAGCAACCGATGTTTATCGCATCCCCTTCTCTAAACCAAATCTACATCTGCAAAATGGGGTTTTATCAAAGATGTTGCCGGAAAATATGTCGAAGGAGAGAGCAAGGGTGTCGGATTTGGCCGGAGATGCTACCGGAAATTATGGTGAAAGAGAAAAGGAGGGGGAGTCGGTTTATTCTTCCAAGAGGGAGAGAGGAGAGAGAGAATAGTAATGATAGTAGAATAATAGTGGGACACGTGTCAATATTTAAGTGGATCATATATTTAATAAATATAAATGTAATTAATTTAACTTTTAAAGTAAATTACAGTTTTGGTCCCTGTAGTTTGTTTTTAGTAAAAAGACCAATATGCCCTCATGTGCAAGGCACATGGGAGGGACTTAACAGACATATCTAATGGTGTTAGTATTGAGGGACCAAAAACGAGCAAAAGTGCATACCATAATGTTTTTTCTACAATAAAAATTTTGTAGGGACCAAACGTGCTGGTTTTGTTAAACCACAGGGACCAAAATTGCAATTCACTCTTTAAATTATTAGTTAATGTAGATTTTTTCTAAAGTTTATTTTAACAAATTCTAAATTTATAATGTGTATATATAATAATAATATCTATATTATTTTTTAACATATTATATTATTAGAAAATTATTTTAATTATATTATTAAGTTTTATCTTAATTATATTATAAAATACTTGTAATTGATTATTTTTTAAATATGTTCTTTTTGGTCATTTTACGTACTTATAAGCTAGTTTTTACCAAACGTGACTTGTTTACCAGCTAGCTTATCAGCTACCAGCTAGCTTATCAGCTACCAGCTAGCTTATCAGTCACCAACTAGCTTATCAGCTATCAACTAGTTTACCAAACATAGCCTTAGTACTTTTTAAAAGACAAAACCACCCAAACACCACATCAAAATTTGTTTATTTTAATATAGCCCTTAAAGTTTGCCTTTTCATAACATTTTGATCCCTGTCACTAACCGTCATTATACATACCTACATTTATGGTAGTGTTTTAGCAATTTTTTATTATTATTTTTTTGTTATGAACAGTAAACATATTGTTATTTTAATCAATTTTTTTATTTTTCGGTAAATATATTATTATTTTAATCAATTTAATTTTGAAAGTTACATTTTACCTCCTTAGACTTATAATATTTATTCGGTTTATATCTTTTAGTTTTTTATATTGTATTTCATGTTTTAGTCATATATCGTATGCCGGCTAAAACATGTTAAAAAAACGCGTTTCACTTTAAACAAATTACACCATTATAATTGTATCGTCGATACCTTTCAAATTAGCCTAATATTGAATATTTTTTGATCTAATTATCTTATTCTATACCATACATATTACAAATATATATTTACTCAAAAATAGTAAAAGAGCTAAAAAACGTCATTTAATCAAACTCATTAATCAAAATTTTATTACAATAAATTCGAATTGTAAAAGTTACGGTTAGACTTATAATATTGATTGACTTATACCTTTTACTTTTCAATATTTTCTTTTACGTTTTAATCATATGTCATAGATTCGTCAAAATATTTTTTTAAAATACGTTTTAATTTTAACAAATTACATCATTATAATCGTGTCGTCGATACCTTCGAAAGGTCTTAATAATTATAATAAAATAGTTGAGCAATTAAAAATGTCTTAATCAAACTTTTATTATATATAGTACGATTAGTTAAAAAGGTCTTAATTAAACTTTTATAATAATAATAAAAATAATAATAATCTATCAGAATAAGTTACATCTTTCTCTTCACCGATTCATCATCATCTTCTTTCTCTCTCTGTTTTAATTTAAACAAATAACGCTATTATAATCATATCGTTGGTAACTTCGAAATGAGCCTAATATTGAAAATTTGTTATCTAATTATTTTGTTATATACTTAATGTAGTACAATTATATTTGTATTAAAAAATAGTTGATGTGTTAAAACCGTCACTTAATCAAGCTCATTAATAAAACTTTTATAATGATAATAACAATAATAATAATAATCGTTCTCAATAAAATTTCACTCTCTTTTATTATGTTTATATATCATCTAAAACTTTTTCCTTCTCTCTAAGATTACTCTTCAATTGTTAAAAAAAAAAACTATCAATACAATTACATATTCGCAATCCTCGCTATGAAACCTTACTAGAGGTATAAATTTCACTGTCTTATATTATGTTCATATGTAGGGTCATTGAGATTTATTGGTATTAGTTATAGGATATGATGTGGTATTGACGTTATGTGATAAGATACATGTATATAATGTGGTGGTTTGGCTAAATTTAAAGTAGGAATATGGTTAAGAACGGTCGATGTTTTACCCTATTTGGTTAATGACACTCATTAATAATCATCTCAAAAACTTTAAATCGTCTACAACTTCAAAGTTTAGTTATAAAAAACGTTATATATATAATGACCCGTGGCGAAGCGCGGATATCAAAACCTTGTTAACAAACATATGTTAAGGGAGGGTCTTTGTCCAATGACTTTTTAATTTTTATTTTACACTTACAAGAATAGAAATATATATATATATATATATATATATATATATATATATTTCCCCTGCTTCCCCTGCCTGCTTCTTCTCTCTTTTTGCACAATCATCGCGACATACACAGGGCCGTGCTTGGGGGAGAGCGGGTCGAGCGTACACCCAAGACCCACAAGAAATAAGGGCCAAAATTTTAGATTTTAGTATATATTAGTAATAAAAAATGGTAAATATAAGAGATAATTTTTTTAGTATCTAATAGGATCGTTAAAAAAATCGTATATATTAAAGGCCAAAACATGTATGAAATAATTACATGGCAAAGACAATATATAAAAAGTTAATCGATCATTCAATTCATAATATTAATTATTGTTTATGTGGGATATTTAGTTAGTATTAAACTCTAAAACTACTTGATTAGAAAACCTTGATATTTAGGGGGCGTTTGGTTCATTTCAGGGAATGGGAATGAAAATGAAAATGGGAATGCAGGAGAATGGGAATAGGAATGAGCATTGCATTGATGCTGTTTGGTTAACCCAATATAATCAATGAAAAATTGCTTCATATTAAAAAAATATGTTTTTTCCAACTTGAAAATACAAAAAATGTTTCATTTAACATCAATAGATGGAACAATGCATGGAAAAAAGAACCAAGTAGAAATAAAAATTTCATTTCCCCCAATTTGGTCAGGAATCAAAATTAATGGATCTGCAGGATTGATTACATTATATAATATCAAACCAAACTGCAGCTTTCATTATCATTCTCATTCCTGACCCCTCAATACCCCCAACCAAACGCCCCCTTAGTATTAAATTGGTTTAATAGAATGCCTAAAATGTCTAGGCTTCATAATAATATACTATATGTTTTATAAGACTCAAATTTATACGAGCATACCAAAAGCTTATCTGTTAAAGTGTATATTTAGTAAATATTACTCTGAATTGTCAACATTATGACTTCAAATAATGTCAATCTATATTAAAAGGTATATTATAGGATGTCAATCTAGACCACAAAAGCAAAATCAAACCCAAAATCAAACCACAAATCAAAATAAAAACTGCCTACTAGTCCAAACGTATTATAGAAAACCTTTTTTAGAAAAGATGCATTTAGGATTTGCCTAGACTATATCCTTGGCAATTTAGAAATTAAGTTACGTCCGTTTGAAACTAAGGGGGCGTTTGGTTGGGGGTATTGAGGGGTCAGGAATGGGAATGATAATGAAAACTGTTGTTTGGTTTGATATTATATAATGGAATCATTCCTGCAGATCCATTAATTTCCATTTCTGACCAAATTGGGGGGAATGAAAATTTTATTTCTACTAGGTTCTTTTTTCCATGCATTGTGCCACCTATGTATGTTAAATGAAACATCTTTTGTATTTTCAAGTTGGGAAAACATATTTTTTTAATATGAAGCAATTTTTCATTGATTATATTGGGTTAACCAAACAACATCGATCAATGCAATGCTCATTCCTATTCCCATTCTTCTGCATTCCCATTTTCATTTTCATTCCCATTCCCTGAAATGAACCAAACGCCCCCTAAGTCTAACCACAGAATGCTTACGCCTAGGCTTAAACACAGGTGGATGAGATATTCCACCAAATCACAGGGACAAAATCCATAAAAACTACCAAACCACAGAGACCAAATCCGTAATTTACTCTATAAATTTTATGTACAATTTTGATGTTATTCATTGGAGACGCTCTTAATTATCTTATAATAATCAAGGTTTATTTGTAATGACTTCAGATAGTAAAACGATACACAAACTTACAATTATTAAAAATAAAATAAAATAAAAAGAACAAAAAAATCTATATTCAGAAGCTTGAAATAACTCGAGACTCAAGAGATAATCAATTAAAAAATGATGATACATGGATCAAATACCTAAAAACAATCAAGGTCTGGTCACATTTCTTTGGCCCATCCCAAGCCCGCCCAAAAAAAGTTGTAAAATTAATATTTGTAAAGAGTATGTTATCACTTAACAATATCTTTTTTTGAACGGATCACTTAACAATATCTACATGAGCCAAGTTTAATGTCTAGAGTTAGATCATTAGACCAATCGGAGATGACTAAAAATCAGTTTTGATGTAGATTACATTGTAAGTGGTCTAGGTCCTAGCCTCGGTCTCTAACCAAGGAACGGTCCCTGTCCCAGTCCTAGTTCGGCCTGATTTGGTCCAGTTTTTGCTTTATTTAAATACACGTTAAAGTATTTAATTGAGGGATTCAACTACACTTTATATTTTCTAAATCCTTTCTACGCAAAAATGTTATACATGTTTTCATAGCCAGAGGCGGATCTAGGAAAATGTTCTTGTGGTTGCACCATCGCACCCAACCAAAAAAAAATTTAGCATCCTTGAGCAAAATTAGACTATGTTTGGGAAAAAAAAATTGATCGCTACATTGTATAAACAGTTTAACTTTAACCAAAAAGACACTAATAAAATTTTGTATTCAAGTAATAAAAAATTCAATTTATTTATACAAGTTAAATTTTATTCAAAAAAAAAAACAAAACAAAAAACAATCAAGGACAAACATCCAAACAAATATATGTTTAATAATGATTAAATATTGCATTTATCATGCACGCAATATTATCAATATTGGGCTCATTTCGAAGCTATCGACGATACCTTTCTAACGGTATAACTTGTAAAGTGAAAATGCGTATTTTTTAGTATACTTTAGCTAATATTTAATTAATTGACTAATATAATATGGGTATAAAATGAAAAATGAAAAAGGGAAGGATGTAAACTAAAAACATTAAACTTTTTAAAGGGTGAAAACTATAAATTATCATAACTCTCTCACAATCTTTATCTATAAAGTTTTATCCTATAACCCTTTAAATTTTTAAAGATAATGGTTTCACCCAATAAATTTTATGGTTTCACCCCCCAATAAATTAATGGTTTCACATATATAAACCCTAAAAATTTACACTTAACCCCCAAAAATTTATGGTTGCACAGGCTACCATAGTCTAAACTATGGATCCGCGCGTGTTCATAGCTATGATTTTGAAATTCGGTATTTAAAAACTTCAAAAAGTACTTGAAAAACTTCAGAAGAAACTTGAAGTTTTGGGTAAGATGCTTGAAAATCTTGTATAAATCTCAAAAGCTTGTTACACATTGGGGGGGGGGGGGGGGGGGGGGGGTGGGTGGGGGGGGGGGGGGTTGTTGGGCCAAGCCTTGAATTAAGTATAACCGGCCCCTAGCGGACCCGATCTTTCTAGGGTCGTGTCAAGTCCAATTTTGCCTCTGACCAACTAACTTCGATCAAACTTAGGCCCACCTCGGATTCAACGAACCTATAAAACCTTTTTGTTGCGAAAACTATAAACCAAAACTTGGGAGTTTTAGGGGTCGTTGACAAAATATAACTAAGTAATTATTGAGAGTCATTGTTATCACTTGCATTATCGGGTTAGGTTGTTGACCTATCACAATATGATATTAAGATTGTGGGTCAACGTATTTTACTCGGTAAATTTGGTCCAAGTAAAATTCATTTCATTTATCTGGTAAGATTCTTGATCATTGTTATATCTCTTAACGGATAAAATTTTCGATCTTTATCATGCTAACCTAATAAGATAAATAACCAGATGAACATTTACCAATTAATGTTTGATAAACGATCATTTAATAATTCACTAGTTCTCTTTGTTTACTACCTATATTATTAAATATTAATGATCTTATCACATCACCAAGTAATGTATTCTTGTTTTTTTTTTCTTTTGCCATATAAAATGTGGACAATGCTTTACTGTATTACATTTGACACTTATGAACAAGTATTTAATAATAAAAATGCAAATCTTGAAACTAAGTAAATAGTATCAATACAATATATTTCTATTTGTCTCTCAAATGATCCTGAATAATACTCATGGCTCTACCAACTTGCTTGACTGATCCATGAAAGACGAAAAACTCATTTACACAAATATAAATAATAACATGGATAAATATTTTGAGATGGACGCAATAAAAAATAACAATTTTAATTTTAAGTTAATTATGAAAAGATTTCCTTAATTACCATTGAAAACTTAAAACTTGACACTGAAATTCGTAATTTTGATGACTAGAGTGGAATAATTTGTTTCTCGTAATTTTAAAATCTTACAATCTTTTTTTTAAAAAGATTTTATATTTATGTATTTGTTTATCATCAATCATTAAAAATATTAATAAGACTGATTGGCTTTTAATTTATTCTTGTCAAATCATATACGTTTTTAACCTTTTTATTAAACTTATGTTTAATTATGGTTTTATGTTTTATGTTTGACAAAAAAAAAAGGTAAGATTAAAGACAAGAAAATGAATAAAATTAAAATAAAATTAAGCTTAAATTAAAAATCCAACTCAAAAAATGTTGCAAAATTTCGAAGCAACAAAACCTTAAAATAAATCATACAAGAGATTGCATCAAATGGCTAAGGGTTCAGCAGAACACAAACCCAAGATGCACCCATCACCTTAACTAATCAAATGCAACCTTTTACAACATCATCTCCTTAAATCTTTTAGACGGTCTTCGTTTTTGCGGCCTTCTTTGTAGGCGAAGATCTTTTCGGGATGGCGTTCTTCATCCCAACAAAGAACAAGAGTCCCCCCAACAACGCCAAACTCTACAAAACCCAAGTTATAAACCAAGTCAATAAAATCATCAAAGAAAAAAAGACTGGTTTTGAGACTCGTTAGATGACTCTTCAAAAGAAGAAAAGTTCCAACATATATTAAATAAAGTAACCAAGTGTAGCCAGTGTAGGATTCCAATAGATGCTAGACGAGTATAGATGCCCAAATGTGTCGAGGATATAAAGTGAGAGATATTGGCTCTGGCACCATATGAGATATATAGAGCATATATGGTCCAAATCTTAGACAGTGTGGGACTCCAACACCTCCCCTCCAACAAAGGCTAGATGGGTACAGATGTCCAAATGTGTCAAAGTCCCTAAAGTGATAAATCTTGTCTCTAAAACGATACGAGATATGTGGAAGTGGGTAGTGGAACCCATTGAATTACAGGCCAAAAGAGCCATTAAAGTAACAAAGATGGTTTCTAGAAGAAAAGGGTCGAGACTAGCAAACGTGGAACTCCAACACTCCCAATTCAACAGAGGTTAGGCGGACAAGTGTCCAAGTCGCAAGTCCCTAGAGTCATAGAAATTGGTCCCGATGCCATTGGAAATATGATATCAAATATGTAAAACCCAGTTACTCTCTAAAAGAGCCATTGAAGTAAGAGCCGAAAAATGAGGTATCAACATACATTAAGAAGAGTCCAAGTATAGCCAATGTGGTACTCACAAGTCACAACATCTTATATGCAGCTAAGGGTACCAGTACCACATGAGTCACATTGCTATTTGGTGGGGTATCAGATTAAAAAAAAGTTATAAAGATGCATGCATGCAAGTGGCAGCCTCATTGGCTAGACACAATCACACAAATCATCAAAACCCATATATAAAAGTATCCTACCCATAGAGAAAAATAATAATATCTGCCTTTAAGCTAACCTGTGTAAATTTGATGAAAAGTTGAAGGAATTCCTTTTTCTCGATGTCATGGTTGTAGAAGTCGTACAAGATGGGAGTAGCAATCAACTGGTGCAATATCTGCAAAAGGGTATTATGGAAAAGGCATTAAAACGATTGATTTTGAAAAACAAACAATGAAATGGTCCTAGAAATCACGAATTGCTTGCTAACCAGGAGAGTAGCACCAATGGTACTGTTGAAGATGAAAAGGAAGCTCCCAAGGGCTTTCAAGGCTATAGCTCCAGCAACCAAGAATTTGATCTGTTCGATAACCATCACCAGAATGTAAGTTAACAGATATTCAAAGGTAAACTAGCATAACTCCCATGGAATTGGAAACACTGCTAAATGCATTACCTCAAAAGCCGGCACTTGAAAGCCTGTATGTGTAGTGAAATGCTTTGAAAGAACATTGTACTTTGGTGTGAGGGCTTTTGCTGCAGATCCGCCATCAACTCCAAAATCGTTAAACCTACATGCACCAAAGCAGTTCAGAAAACTAGTCCATCATGAATCGTTACAAAAGAAAGAATTTTTTTTTTCCTATGAAAGTGTAACAGACAACAAGTTACATTTTGTCTACCTATGCAACTAATATTGATGGAAATTACAATATCTTTTAAACCCGAAGACGAATGAATGTAGATTGCATAACATGGTCCAAAAATCACTTGAGAAATGCAGTTCTAACACATATGATATGGGTTAATTACACCATGACCTCATCACCAAAAATGCCATATAATTAAGTAACAACAAGCTTGAGAATGTCACAGGCCCATCACCTTTTTCCTAAATCAAGAACATCATTACAAGCTCTTACATTCGCCTCAATGAAAGATGAACAAAGAAACTGAAAAAGGTTTCCAATACTAAATGCATGTTCCACTTGAGTGGATGATGAGTTTGGCTTTTGCTAAATGATGGCATCACTCATTATCTCAATCAAAAAGTGGAAAACCAATGGGTCCATACAATTTGAATAGCAATGATGGCCAAATTATCATATGAAAAAAAGACAATAAGCTTATTCAATTTAACAAATAGAAACAGAGAATTTGTCCAAAATAGCCAACC
Source organism: Centaurea solstitialis (assembly GCA_030169165.1). NCBI lineage: Eukaryota > Viridiplantae > Streptophyta > Magnoliopsida > Asterales > Asteraceae > Centaurea > Centaurea solstitialis. The sequence goes on along the minus strand of CM058044.1, from coordinate 30,545,570 downwards.
TCAATTTACAGTCGTTTTTTACTTAATCAACCGAAATACTCAAGATTTCGCAACAATTTTGTGACTTGCTAAACCTACTCTATAAATTTTCCATAAAGTAACATATTAGCAAGTTGCTAAAGTGTTAAATGGAAAATGCTGAAGCAACATAGCAAGTTGCATTTTAACAAGCTGCATACTTTCCAGCATTTCGCAAGTAGCACCTTATCAATACTCCTATTAAACTTCACAAAAATAGATTTTTTCGGTTGCTAAGGTGCTACAAAGTGAATTGAGGGTCCAAAATGACTATTTTGGTCCATTTTACCCTAAAAAATCCAATATACTTGTTAAAATCAGCATACTAAACCAGGCTAGGATTTATTTCATTAAAAGACTCTACACAAGCTTCTCCATTATGAAAATATACCAATGCCTCAGGATCTAAAAATCTTACCAAAAATCACACCACCTAAGAAATACATGATATCACAAATTAAAACAAAGATTTTAATGATATCAATCAAGTAAACCTAAACCAGAAAGAATTACTAAATAATTTCTAAAATCCAATATTTTCTAAAAAACAAATTCTTCTTTTCAAAGCAATACACCTAAGAACTACACAATCTCACAAATCTCCATAATCTAAACCTAATTTTCTAGCTTCATAGATCAACAGTCCTATAAATTACAAAACACAGATACGAAATTGTAACTTTCAGATCTAAAACCACAAACGCAATAAATGTATAAAGCAAACTGAATTTTTCAAAGGAATCAGATCTGAAGTGGAAGAAATTGAGCTTACTCTTGCCAGGCGGAGAAAACGAAGACTGAGACGAAAAGAAGACGGCCAATGAAAGATAAGAACGCCATTGATTGCAACTAAAAGCTCTTTCTCTCCCTAGTTTCTCTCTCTAGAATTGTACAAATGAAGAGCCCAAGAGAGAAAGAGAGAGATGATGAGGAGTGGAGGGCAGATGGACTCTATTTAAATTTTTGGGAAGAAGAAGAACTACCGCTTTAAAGAAGAAATTATACTTTTAGTCCTTTAAGTTATACTATTAATTAAGATAAAGACCTTCAAAATTAAAATAGACGGTTTAGCCCTTATGGTATAACTAAATCAAAATTACAAAAAAGAAAACATGATGTTGGGTTTGAGCAACAATTATTTGACTTTTCTGTTTCATGTGAGAGCTAAAAGGGAAATCTTTCTTTAGAGAAATCCATTTGCTTAATCCAAACTTGTTTAGATTATACTTAGGGTTATTTGGTACAGAGATTTGGAAGCAAAGAAATGAAAATGAATGTGAATATCTTGTGTGGAAGAATTGAAATCATTTTGGGCGAAGATATGGAATTCTCTGAGAATTCATTGTAGTGTAAAAATAGAGAAATGCAATTCTCTCCATTTTTAGGAGAAATGGAGAGAGTTGGTGTCCACCGGCATCGGCGACAACTACTCAATGTTGCCATCCTGCGACATGAGCCATCATTTCTCTGTTTTCATTTCTTTGATGATACCAAACAAAAGATTAATTCCAATTCTCCATCCCATTTCTATTTCTCTTCATTTCCATTTCTCCCCATTTCCATTTCCAATTCTCTCCAATTCTTTTCTCTGTACCAAACACAATTGTTTAGTAAACATTAAAAGAAGTTGAAAGTCAAGAAAAGAAGGGCCAAATGTATATGGAAAAAAATGTTACTTTAGTATATAAGATAAATGATGTTGGCATATATTTTGTTAATTTTCCCAATAGATTTAGAGATATTAGCAACATTGACGGACCCCTGAAAATATCAAAATGGCGGCACTATAGTAAACAACAAAACAAAGTGATGACATCATTATAGATCATAACAAAATCACACTACATCAGGAAAAAGTATGGCGACACGAAATTTCATGAAGCTATTAAAAGTTTTACGCCTAGTTGGCAAGTGTAACCAAGGTCAACTCACACCATGACGTCAAGGCATGACCTTGCAACCACGTTAACTCCCTTAGCATCGAGATAAGGCGTCTAACTCATCATGGCACGTTTATTCCCTGCCAGGGGGAGTTATGTCGGTACAAAATTTGTTTTTTTCCGATTTTTCGAGTCCATGCACTTCAAAATTCGATTAGAACTTTCCCATTAATATCAATTAAATTTTCCATTAGTATTGATTAAAATATAGAAATTCTTTTGTTTATCAGTTTATATGAATTTAAAATGTTAATTAACATAATTATTATTGTTCAAGACACTAATATAACACACAAACATATATATATATATACATATATACACAAACACACATAGGGGTGGGTTCAAATGTGAACCACTTTTTGGTTGTGAACGTGAGGACAACCGAGAACGCGACACGTGGCGGATGACTAGGCGCCACGTTAGATCCACGGCGGATGACTAGGCGCAATTCATGGGAGGGCATTGAATTAAATGGGGGACCACACTCAAAGCCGCCACGTGTCGCGCTCTCGGCTGTACTCACGTTCACAACCAAAAAGTGGTTCACATTTGAACTTTCCTCAACACACACACACACATATATATATATATATATTAAATAAAAACCATTTATCTGTAAAAACCCGTGAAAACCAACTAAAAAATAATTTTTTAGAATTTTTTTTATCAAATACTATGATATTAACTATTGTTACACATATATATATTTTTCCATAATGTAAGTATCATCCATGAAAAAATAAAATTTTTATTTATATTATGAATCGAAAATATACAATATTTTTATTCATATTATGAAACAAATTCATGGATGATATTCATCTTACGAAAAAAAATATATATATGTGAAACAACATATCAATTCTAACATTTGATGGAAAAAAATCGTAAAAAAATTTATTTTTTAGTCGGTTTTTACGAGTTTTTACAAAAAAAAAGTGGTTTTTACATGAAGGCTCCTCTACATAAACACACACATATATATATATATATATATATTGTCTAGAGATTTTCTACGTTAAGGCATACCTTGGAAAATACTATGGTCTTACCATAACTTATAAGACTTAAAAGGCTTGATCTCACTATTATGTAATGCATCATGTCATTTATAACCTTGAGTGTAACTGAATTTTGTAGTTGATATCAATTAGTGTCTAATTAGCAACAGCGATCGCTTTTGTAGTTAATTATCAATGTTTAGAAACTATAATTTTCAACATTACAAGTCAAATAGTTTTGCCTAAAAATTTTACAGTGTAAAGATAAAGGATAAAAAAAATGTTAAACTCTAATAGTTAAAGGGAGTGTTTTTGACCAACTAAAACTCATTCTATCAAACTGAGCAAATAGTTGGAAAGTGATTTTGGAAAATCTTGGGATATGTTATCCTACGCGCGTCCTCACAGCAAAACGTGTCCACCTTCTTTCACTGGCTGCCACGTGGAATAAAAGAGCAATACACGTAGTTGGACCAATAGCAAGCAGCCGAACACGCACGCGCCTATGCACGTGGCTTTTAATTCAACGAGTTTGGCAAACACCTTAGCTAAAGCGCGTGGTTGTTTATGAATTTTTTATAAAATTACACAATGAACCCCTCAATAATCTTAAACATTACATTTTCAGTCATTTGATTTTACATTCTTTATTTTTGGCTGATAAATAAAATCCTTAACAATTTTTGGTGTTATGGGGGTAGAAATGGAAGTTATAGAATAGTTCAAGGACCGAAAACGATTGATAAAGATTTTTGACTTCTTGGGTCAATGGAGGCTTAACGAACCGGTTCTTGTCTTCATTTACAAAACTAACGAATTCTTGTCTTCAAATCGGACAATTTTAACACATTGAAATTTAACATAAAATATGGTTTTAATAGGTTTAAAGATTAGATATTGTTAAATTATTAAACTTGAGATTGTTTACCTTAATTGGAAAACCAATAATTTTTTGAAGAATATATTATCAATAAACCTCGTGAACAAATTAATAAAAATATAATATAAGAATATTTAAAATATATTTAGATTATTTAGAGTAAGTTACAATTTTATGGATGGGATTACACTAGATTATGAAGTAGAACTGTAAATTTTTAAATTCATAACTGGGGTCGTCAAGATTTCATTTTCTCTAAAGATCCATTCTCTTAATCTAATGTCCATTGAAAAGAACTCCATTAAATTAAATGAACTTTTTAAACATACAAAAAAGATGATTAAAGGTGCCGCAAAATGCTTCCACGTAAATACGTTAGTTGTTGTTTCGGGTTTCAAGATGATTGCGGCTAGAGGAGGTAATAGGATGGATTTTGATTTGGAAATGGCTATCAGGGTGGACCCACTCTATTAGATACGATGGTAAAGGCAACTGCTTCGTCTTTCTGTCATAGTGTAGAAAATTACGACGATGTGAAACAGATCGCACAATATCAATTTATTGTATATCACCATATATCTTTTGATACTACAATAAAAACAAAAGTTTCATTTACGATGTGCTGCTAAGCCCTTCACCTCCTTCTGATGATCATTCCACTTCTTCGCCGCGGAAGACATGGAAATAAGGGTATCGTTTTCAAAAATTGACTTTTGAGAGAAAAGAAAGGGAATTTTGATGGAAAAGAAAGGAAAACAAAATTTTTTTTTTTTTTTGTGTTCTTGAATAAAAAGGAAAATGAGAAAAAGAAAATAAATTTTCAATTTCTTGAACATGAGAGAAATGAAAAGTAGATGTCATTTTTATAAATATATTCTTTTAAAGTATGTCTTCTATGATGAAAGATTTGATAATTTTGTAGTTTTAATATTTTTAAAATGTTATTATTTCTTTTTTTCCCCTTTTTTACCTTTCCTCAGACGTTTGAAAAGAAAGTTTTAAAAGAATTATCGTCATGTTTCTTCTATTTTCTTTTTTTTATTACCTAGAAAGTTTTCGAGAACACAAACATTTTTTAACTTTTCTCTCGTTCCCTCTCATCCTTAATCCTTTCCATTCCTTCATACAAAAGGTTTCAAGAACTCAGTGTTAGTGAAGTTTTTTTTGCAAGCTTTTATTTCATCCCAGACCCTAGTTTGAATCTAGCTAATGTCAGTTTTCTTAATTTTTAATTTTTAATTTTTAATTTTTAAAGTTTTAGAGTTTTTATGTTTATAAAAGGAACTAGCAACAAAAGACTTGAAGTCAGAACCAAATATATAAAAAATAATAAAATAAACAACAGTCTACATTTTGGGTGGTCAATGATCACACCACCGTTGAGAAAGAAAATGGTGGCGATATCAAGTGTGTGTATGTGTGTCTATGTTAAATAAGTGTGGCCAAAAATGAAGTAGGGTAGGATGTGGGGGAAAGAAGAGCTATAAATTGAAGGGTTCCGTTTACTGTTTTTTATCTATCTATACTAGTATGACACTAGTACAAACAAATTTTTTTAATAGAAAATAAAAGAAATTGAAAAAGACCTTAATACCTTCGAGTAATATAGTTTTTAAGGAAAGCTAAGGCGAGAGATAAAATTCGATACGAAATAAAACCATAACAACCATCATCCTGTATTTTAGGGTTGAGGGACTCTTTTGTAACTGGCATAATACCAAAGGGAAGATATTTGCAACTTACTCTAAGTTTAATACCAAAAAAAGAGTAGAATTGGTATAAATTTAATGTAAAGTTGATCTTTTAAAAATATTTATAATCTAGGTAAAAAGATTAAGATCAAATAAAGACAGAAGAAATATATATTATGATGATGCTAAATAAAAAGGTAGTAATAAAGTAGATCATGGACTAAAAAGAGAGGCATCAACCAATTAGATTCAACGTACCTCGGCTTTCAATAAAAGTGGGCGCAGCCACACCTCTCTCACTACCATCGCATACTCTTCCAATATAATACAAAGTGTTTGAGTAGACTTCAATTTTAGTCCTCTTGGTTTATTAAAATATTTAAAAGTGAAACAAAAGTTTAACAAGTCAAGTTTTCATCCTCTAGATATGAATTTCGTTTTGAAAATGGGATTTGAACACTAATGTCGTTAAAATGTTTGTTATAGAGTTAAGGGTAAAATCATCCAACCATGTTTTCTCAATTTCCCTCTCTTTTTACACTTCTTTTGGGTTTTTTGTGAACGACAAGACATTTTATTATCCATTCAATTTACCAGAACACTGACAATTATCCCGAAACAAGATAACAAAACTACAACAACAATTGATGGTAAAACCACAGGTAATCAAACGATAAAACAACCGAAATCTGGGCAATGGGTTGCGAGAGGTAAACCCCGCCCAAACTCAGAAACGGCAACGATCAAGATCTTGAACAAGGACGCTGTAGAGCCCACGAAAACAAGACTTTAAGGTGCAATTTTCATCCTTGCGTAACGCGATTTGCTGAACCAATTTGCATGACGAAAGAACACCTCCCATCTTTTTGTCATTGTTGCCACGCATTTTACTTTTATAAAAATCATTAAATTATATATACCAACTACACAATTAACTTCTATATTATATATATATATATTGCACACAAGGGTCATCTTTTACTTGGAGACCATCGACCTTTTTTGAAGAAAAAGAGGGTTCTTCGATCCTTGCTTTGGTTACTCCATCCCTATAAACACCCACAAATCCTTGCTTTGGTTACTCGATCGTTTATTGGTACTACTGATGTCGATCAACACGGGTTGTTTCTTTACTAACCCGGTGATCTGAATTGTTTGGAGGCCAGTAGATCCCAATAAGGCATGTATTAAAAGCGACACATCCTCCCTTTGTCATCGTCGACATCTTTCACCTCCCCTTCAAACAACTACTCACCATGCAGGAAATCCACCTAATTTTTAGGGCAAATTAGCATGTATAATCTATTGTTTCTACATTTATGACCAGACACATACTTTTACTTTTCATGACAGAAGACTGACTGTTCCTTTTTTTCATATTCTTGTTTTGATAGTTTCTTGAAGGGAGTGGCTCGATTTTGTGAATTCTGAGACGAATTAATTTAGGTTTTGACAAAAGGTTTATAGGGAGATTGGCTAAAAATGAATTCCAATAAGGAGTCCCTTTATGGTTCGGCAGGTTTTGGGAATTTAAAGGTAAGAATTTCGGCACTAGTATAGATGTAGGGGCAAGGGAGTTTGAATAAGACGTTCTTGAAGGATTCTGTGGCACCGTCTTGGTTGATTCAAGGTTAGTGACATGAGATTTGGGTGTCTCTAAACCCACAACACATAATATGCCCCCTCCTGAATCCTTACTAATTTCATTGTCCGATTCAAGGTCTTCGGGTCCATAAGTTGTATTGTGTGTAGGGGTGTAAACGAGCCGAGTCGAGCCATGAAGTGAATGATGGTAAGCAAGTGATAGTGGCGAACAGAAATAGAGCTGACGTTGCTGGGATGGAACAGTTCGGCTTCACTTCACCTATATTCTCACTTTGTTGAACGTTTTACATGTTCCTACCATTGCCAAATGTCTGGTTTCTTACAACAAGCTTGACAATAATGGTTTTGGCATCCGAGGTGGTGATGGTGTCATTGTGTTCGTCAAGCATGAAAGATTCGTTGGAAGGGCATACCGTGATAGAGGTATGTACAGGATGAGCCTTAAAGATCATGCAGATGATATTGACTCTGACTCTGATGACAACGTGAATGAAGTCTCTGATGATGAGAGCGACGATGAGAGCATTGGTAGCAATGCGATGGCAGTGGAAGAAGTAATTAGTGGTTCTAATAGTATTAGTGATTCTTTTGTTTTTCCTGTTGATGCTTTTGATTTTGAGAATGGTGTAATCGTTGGAAACATTAATGAAGTTTATTTCAATTATATTGCGTGTTCAATTTCTTTATGGCAAAAAACGTTTAGCACATACTAATATAAAGAATATTGAAAAAATGCATAATAAAAGTTTGATTGAAATAAACAATAAAGATTTTGAGAAATGTGAAACGTGTGTTAAATCAAAGTTTATTAAGAAACTATTTCCTTCGGTTAAAAGAGATACATCGATCTTAGAATTGATTCACTCTGATATATGCGAATTAAATGGTGTTCTTACACGTGGGGGTAAACGCTATTTCATAACCTTTTGTGATGACTTCAGTAGATTTCTACATGTTTATCTTTTACACTCTAAAGATGAAGCTTTTGAAGCTTTTAAAATTTACAAAGCTGAAGTCGAAAACCAAAAAGAAAAAAAGAATCAAAGTACTAAGATCAGACAGGGGTGGTGAATACTTTAGTAGAGAGTTTGATACTTTCTGCGAAGAGAATGGTATCAAACATGAGCGCACCTCACCTTTCACCCCACAGCAAAACGGTTTGGCTAAACGTAAGAACCAGACTCTCGTCTTGTATGTTAAACCAATCAGGACTGCCAACAAATTTGTGGGGAGAAGCTCTTCTGACTGCTTGTCAAATTCACAATCGAATCACTAGTCGCATGATTCCAACCAATCCATATGAACTATGGAAAGGAAGAAAACCAAATCTGGACTATATCAAAGTCTGGGGTTGTATTGCTTACTATCGGACGCCTGATCCTAAGAGATCCAAACTAGGAGCTCGTGCTATTAAAAGTATATTTATTGGATATGCTCATAATAGCCCGGCTTATAGATTATTGGATAAGGATTCAGGAGTGATAGTCGAATCCAGAGATGTAGATTTCTTTGAAGACAAGTTTTCGGAAGATGCTGAAAACTTGGATAGAACATTGGACACTAGTCTTCCTGGAACTTCTCGAGAAAATTCAAAAACCCCACAAAGGGTTGTTGAACCACGTAGAAGTACTAGAGCAAGAAAATAGAAAAGTCTAGGAGATGATTTCTATTCATTCTTAGTTGTAGGATCATAAGAAAGTAACGAGAGAGGTCATACTTTCTATCAGTATAGATGATGAGCCTAAGACTTTTAAAGAAGCTATGTCTTCAAGGGATGCTTCACTCTGGAAAGAAGCAATCAATGATGAGATGGACTCCATCATGGGAAATGGAACTTGGGTTTTGGCTGAATTACCCAAAGGAATAAGACCCATAGGCTCTAAATGGATCTTTAAAAGAAAGCGCAATCCAGATGGTTCCTCCTCAGCTTTCAAAGCTAGATTGGTTGCGAAAGGATATAAACAGAAGGAGGGAGTTGATTATTTCGACACCTATGCTCCAGTTGCTAGAATTAGTTCGATTAGAACTCTTATAGCAATTTCTGCCCTGAAAGGTCTGTATATTCATCAAATGGATGTAAAAACAACCTTTCTGAATGGCTATCTAAACGAAGAGGTTTATATGGAGCAACCCGAAGGGTTTGTTGTGCCCGGACAAGAACACAAAGTGTGTAGACTTGTTAAATCTCTGTACGAGTTAAAACAGGCCCCCAAGCAGTGGCACGAAAGATTTGACGTGACAATCACATCTTTTGGGTTCAGACATAATGGAGCTGATCGGTGTATTTATTCAAAATACACAAAGGAATACACTATAGTAATCTGTTTATACGTGGATGATATGTTGATCATCGGAACCGATCTATCTGGAATTCTTGAGACCAATAACTACTTATCCTCGAACTTTAAGATGAAAGATCTTGGTGAAATAGATACCATTCTTGGAATAAAATTCAGAAGGTCAGAATCTGAAATATCTCTAAGTCAATCTCACTACATAGAGAAGATTCTGACTAAGTTTCAACACTTAAACATTGATAACACCAAAATTATACATGTTTTGGTTGAACTTAATTGCATGACTTTACCCCATTTCTCACCCATTTCTGATCATTTCACTCACCAAATGAGCTTATTATTGTTTATGAAGGATTTGGAGGCCGTGGAACGGAAAAGTACGAAAAAAGGCGAGAAAACGTGAAAAATGCACAAGTCCAACACAGTAGGCACTTGGCGATCGCGAAATCCTCAACCTGGCGTCGCCAAGTTCGATAAAGATGAAGACCGGAGCTTGACCTAAGTGTCTGGCGTCGCCAAACCTGCAGTCTGGTGGTCGCCAGATGGCCCCTGGACGTTTTCTTTTAAATACCAGCCTTCCCCTTCAGTTCAAAGCATGATTTTTTTTGGTACGGGATACGAGGAGGAACGAGAGTGAGAGTACGAAAGGTGCCGATACGCTGCGGGAGTCGATCTTCGATCATCCGTCGTTGTACTATCGGTATCATGTCGATGTCTACTTTTGTTTATGTTTTCGTTATGATTAGTGAGTAGTTTTTAGTAGTGGTGCTTGTCATGGTCGATGAACCATTGTGGATGATACTTTTGTGATTAATGCTTATTGGTTTGTTTTGATTAATTGAATGTATGTTATGGTTCTTTTCTGATTGATAGTGTTTTGGCAATTTGAATTCATTTGGTTGGGTGTATTTGTTGGACCAAAGCAGATAGACTCCGAAAGGATAATCAACCTACCTTAGCCTGACCTTGGACCAAGAGGTTGTGTTAAGGGGTTACTTGGACCAAGAGTGACCAGATAGTAGAAGAGCCATTGCAAAATTAATCAGGACTGGTAAACCGATTCTAGATTGTGGACCAAACGATTTAGGATTGGGATTAGGAGGATCGTGTCCTAGTTATTGACCATAATCTTCACATGTTAGGGTGTCCCAGACTTAAATTCCTACAATAGTCAAAACAACCAAACCTTTGACCTATTCATGTCATCCATTTTGGGGGATTCACTTTACCATGATAAGTACTGCTGTTTTTCCTTAATATAATTTTAAATCAGTCTTTTAATTGCTTTCTTAGTTTTTACTTAGTTAGTTGTCTTTTTAGTATTAAAACCTTTTTCATAAAAAACCCCCCATTAGGTTAATTAAACCGATTTAGACTTTAATCTACGATAACTTGACCGTTCCCAGTGGTAGATACGATACCTGGACTTTCCTACACTATATTACTCACGATCAGGTACGCTTGCCTGTATATGTGGTAAGACAGTGGCTAGGCATTAGAGTTAAAACTTGTTACGCTTTTTATATACGATAATTACCGCATCAAGTTTTTGGCGCCGCTGCCGGGGAACGGTAGTTGTTAGATTTTAGTCTTAATTAGTTTTGTTAATCGATCCTTGTGAGGGATTCTGTCCCTTGCAAGTTTTCTGCTTTTTAGTTTAGTTCGTTATTTTTATTTTGTTTTATCTCTTTGTTTCCCGCAAGTTGCCCGTAACCGTTTGTTGTGATTTCAGTCACGGCAGACTTGTTAGAGCCATTTGAGGAGCCGGAGAGAGAGTTCAGAAAAAGAAACAAAAAGAAATCAAAAGCAAACAAAGTTCGCCCGAGAGCTTTGATTTTTGAGATGGGTGACGAGACACCGATGTGGACTGCTAGGAGAGCCGCTCCAACAGTGCCCACCAATCCGATCACGAAGCCGAACCTGAACAAAGAAATCCCGGGGAAGCTCCTACACATGATCAAGGACCTTACCTTCGACGGGAAAAACGATAGCAATCCTATCGTTCACATGGAAAACTTCGTGGATATTTGTGATCTGTTCAAAACAGAGGCAGACCGGATGATGCAATTCGTCTTCGGGTCTTTCCTCTAACGCTTACCGGAGAAGCTAGGGCTTGGTTGCGATCCTTAGAGCCAAGTTCAATCACTACTTGGGAAGGACTTCGTTCAAAGTTCCTTTCCCGATTCTTTCCACCATCCAAAATCGACAAATTGAGAGCCGAGATCCGATCTTTCCAACAACAAGACGGGGAGACTATATCCGAAGCATGGGAACGTTTCAAGAACCTCTTAAACTCGTGCCCGAGTCACGAGTTTAATAAGAGTGAACAGGTTCAAACTTTCTATAGTGGACTTGCTTATTCTTCACGAGCTACTTTGGATTCATCTGCAGGTGGTGTCTTTATGTACAAAACGCCCAAGGAAGGATATAAGCTTCTCGAAGACATGCTCATACATAACATAGATTGGAGGACGGACAAGCATTTGCAAATTCCGAGGATGGCCGGAAAGATCTCAACCGACTTTGATCCATCCGATGAATTAGCCGCAATGAAAAACCAACACGTAAAGTTTGAACGCAAAATCGAAGAACTAATTAAATCTGTTCATGCTTTGCAGGTTGGATGCGAGGAGTGCAATGGGCCATACTTGACAAAAGATTGCCCGAATCGTCCAATGATGACACCCGAAGAAGTGAACTATCTTAACCGAGGCGAATACCAAGGGAGGTGGAACAACAATCGTAACTTCATTCCGAGACCTCCCGGTTTCTTTGCACCAAATCAACAAAACCAAAGACCGGATGGGGAGCCGCGTATTTCTATGGAAGACCGAATACTCCAATTCATGGATGCGCAAAAGAAGCTAAACGATGAAGTAGGTTCATACTTACGTAATCACCAAAGCACCATCCAGAATTTGGAATTGCAGGTTGGACGTGTTTCGCAAATGCTGTGTGAAAGAACGCAAGGAGAATTGCCGACACAAACACAAGTCAATCCGAAGGTCGAGAATGCAAAACCGATGCTCATGATGACCGGAGAATCATCAAAGAAGAAGTGGACAAACATCTACACTAAGAAGTATGTGGAAACTGATAGCGAGAGTGAACCCGATTATGCCACGGATTACGATTCGGAGGGGTTCACCGTGTCGTTTGAACATCTAAGACTCAAAATACCCGAAGCTTCAAGTGATGATGAGGAGGAAGATGGAAAGCAAGGCGGATATGCGGAGTTCGTGATACCAAAGAAAGAGGACAAAGGCAAGGAGAAAGAAAAAGAGAAGGAAGCGGAAGATGACCTCATCTACATATCACCTATCAGACATAATCCGGGAAGTTACAATTTACCAATCTCTTGTCATAAATTTACGGGTCTTGCTTTAATTGATACAGGTGCCGCACTTAACATGATGCCCGTTGGTTTTTGCAGGAAAATGGGAGTTACAAAGATTATTCCAACGGACTATCAATACCGAGGAGTAAACGGATACATGACAAAGCCGTTGGGAATAGCGGAAGGAGTCCCGATTCGTATTGGAAAGTTTGTTTACTATACGGACTTCATCATAGCTAACCTTCCGAAGAATACGGAGATCCCGATAATCCTCGGGAGATCTTTCTTACACACCGCTCAAGTGAATACCGATATGCGCAACCAAGTAACGATAACTTGACCGTTCCCAGTGGTAGATACGATACCTGGACTTTCCTACACTATATTACTGACGATCAGGTACGCTTGCCTGTATTTGTGGTAAGACAGTGGCTAGGCATTAGAGGTTAAAACTTGAATACCGATATGCGCAACCAAGTAACGAGTTTAGGCTATGGGGACAATCAGATTTACTTTGATCCTAACGGAGAACCGGTCAAACACCTTGATGAATCGTACGAGGATCCTTCTCTGGCCTACAAAAAGAACACGAACCGCCCGTTACTCCCGCATGAACTTGGAAAGAAAACGGAGGACTATCCAAACCCGATGCATCAAAAGGATCAGAAACTTAATGAACCGGGATCCTCCAAGAAAGATCACAGAAAGAAGAAGGGCTCGTCAGCCCGACGTGCCAAGAAATGAGCCGAAAGTGGGGTCGAGCTCTAGACCCATTCGAAAATGAAGCGCTTCTCGGGAGGCAACCCGAGCTTTTTCGTTTTCTTTCGTTTTTAATGATTTTCGTGTGTGTTGTTTTTAATCTTTTTGTTTGATATTGCTTAGGTAACCATACGGAGGAGATAAAAACCAAATTCGAGCGAATTCGGAGTGCGATGCAAATTTTCAAAAGTGGGAAACAGTGGGCACTTCGCGATCGCCAGATTTCAAGTCTGGCGACGCGAAGTTGGTGAGTCTTGGATTCAGGTAACTTGGGCGAATCTCGCGACGCGAAGCTTTTAAGATTAGGGTTATTTTTCGAGAAACCGCCCGTTTGGAGATGCGAAATTGTCAATCTGGCGACGCCAAACAGGTGCAGACGGGTTTTAAACCTTCTTTTGCTCACTTTTCACAAACACACAACCCTAATTTCTCTTAGGCGCCGCGAAACCCTCTCACGTGCTTGCGAAATTCGACCTTCTTGAACTTCAATTTCATCAATTTCCATGGCTAAGGTACGTTTCCTAACTTCTATTTCGTAAGAATAGCCTGAATTGGTAAGTGGAGATCTTGTTTGGACCATCAATGGTGTGTGAATGCTTATATTGAATTTGACATTGTTCTTGAATCACCATTGATTAATTGATGTTTATGAATTGATGCATGCCCAATTTTATGATTGAAACTTCACTTTAGCATGCTTTGTGTTTGTTTAATCTAGTGTTTATGCTTGAATGATAAGTGTGGGGATCTTGATGGCATCAAAATCCCCCATCCTTGTTAGCTAGATTTATCGTATGGAAGTTGGACTAAAAGTTCAAGTGTGGGGATGTTTCACATCCCCATTGATCTTGTTTTATCATGCATACATTTGCTAGTTGAACTTGTTAGTCGTATAGATTTTGTCTCGTTGGAGTTTTGAATGTGAATAAACCTTGTCTTGTGTTTATGGATTGAGATTTTTCTAAGACAATGGTATTTGGATTTTGTAGAAACAAAGAACCCGCTCGTCTACGACCGCCGCAATTAACTTCCATGCACCGGATGGAAGTCATGTTTTCACCTCCTTTGCAAATGACCCAACCTTGAATGCCCCGAAGAGGGAGGAGTATCGGGACATCGTCAACCGACTTCTTCCCCTCCAAGTGCTTATGCCCAAGAGAGTCGATTGGAATCTTCTTAGATCGATGGGAGTCGAGAATGACATAAAAGCAACTCTTGAAAAGCACGCGTACGACGAGGATGGCAATGAGTATTACATATGCCATGCATGGGAGCGAGTTTTCGATATTGCCGAGACCCTCTACCGAGAGCTTATCGTGGAGTTTGTGGCCACGTTTCGTTTCGATGCAATCAAGGCTCTTGAGGAATTTCACCAATCGTGCATGACTTTCCGACTTGGTGGGGTTTGGAGATCTCTATCTTTGGTCGACTTTGCTCTTGCCTTGGGGATATACACCCAATCGGATGTTGATGCTCCCGGATTTGGGGAGTATATGTGGGCGACTTCGAAGAGACCCGATGGTTTTGATCCACGTTTGGCTTGGGCGATCTTGGGTGATGGTGATTATCATGGCAATCTCAAGGCGAAAGGTTTTCTTGCTTCGTCGGACCGACTCTTGCATCGGATGCTTATTCAAGCGGTGAATGCTCGTTCTTCGAGTGAGGAGAAAGTGACTGTGCATGATCTGTGGCTTCTTGAGCAGCTCTCTACGGATGATAAATATCCGAATGCTCCGTATCTTATCGCCGTGCAACTCACCAAAGCGAGCGGCTATCGGGATGGAAGTCGTTTGGTCGGGGGCCAATATATCACACGCCTCGCCAAACACTTCGGTATGCTAACCGACGCTGCTATTGCTTCGATGACGAACCTCGGGGAGATGAGGTTGATCGACATGGACCAACTCCGAGGCATGGGCGTGGCGAGGGTTGAGCATATGATCGGAAGGGATTACAATGCATGGATCCATAATCCTCAAGCTTATGGGACAAGGAGTCAACCGAGTAGTCAACCAAGGAGCACGCATGAGACCGGCGAAACGAGTGGGACGAATGCGGGACAACAACCGGCGGAATGGATGGCGTATTCGGGTTACCAAGACTTGAGTAACTAGCTCTAGGAGATGTCGATTTCTTATGGCCGTCATCATCAGCATGTGGAGTACAACACCGTGGAGGCTCTTCACCAAGCCAACTGGCAAAGTGGAGTGATGAACCAGATGGCCTCCCACTTCGGTATTCAACCGAATACCGCATATGCTCCATCACCTTATTGGCCATACTCCGAGGATGCTCTGCCCGGTTACCCGACTTTCGAGGATTGGCAAAACCAACCTCGTGGCCCTTATTGATCTATCTCTTTTATCTCTCTTATTCGATATGGTTGTCGTAGACAAATTTATTTTTATTTTTGTGTTTGGTTTGGTTTGAACAATTTTTATTTCTGTTGGTTTGTTTAGGATTTTAAGTAGTTATTAATAGTTTGGTTTGGTTTATTTTTGCTAGTTCGTTTTTACTTTTTACTTTTTCTTTTGTTGGTAGATACAGCGACTTATGACCTTTGATCGAGCACGATTTTTTGGACCACTCTCAGATCAGAACAGATTTTGTCACATAACCCGGGAAGTTTCTCTTTTTCCCAATTACTCTTTAATTGTGTTAATTGTTGCATTGAGGACACTGCAAATTTTAAGTGTGGGGAGGGGTTATGTAGACTTATCTGTTTAAATGGGTTCACTTTTTGCTTATGGATTGTCATTTTTCAAATTTTTGAAAGCTTTGAGATTTGACCCCAATTTTTTTCGAAATCTGAGATTGTTTTTGAGACTGAGTTGCTTGCATAGGAGAACATTGAATAGGATTAGTTGAGTAAAAGGATGCCTTGGAATACTGATTACTATGAGTGCCTCACCCGATTCCATTGAGAGATTGAGCCTTAATTGTTATTTATTTTGTGAGAAATGCCGACTTTGACCCAAGGTAGAACTTGTCATTTGAATGCTTGTCGAGACCACATAAGAGGAGTATTTATCACCATTGCACTGATAGAGGCCTTCGTTTCTAACCCTTTTAGCTTTCGTCACATGATCTCATCATAAGATTGTCTGATTTGCCTAGCCTTTGATTGAAAAGTGTTCACCTTTTAACACTTTATCCCTTGAAACCATTTTGAAGCCTTAGCCTTTTCATTTCTTTACCCACTATACACTTTATCCTTTAGCCTAATTTTTATCTATCTTTTGGCCGTAACTTAAATTTGATTCTTGAGATGTTTTGATCCAGTTTTTCATATCTGACAGTTTTTATGGGATTAAGAGTAAAAAGAGCCCAAAAGCAACATAGTTGCTGCTCTGAAAAAAAAATATTTGAGACTCAGAAAAGAAAAGAAATATCAAAAGAGTCGAGAATAAAAAAAGAAAAGAATGTGAGCTGAAAAGATTGAAAAAGAATTTGTGCCCCAAATAAGCCATAGGCTTAGGCCGATTCTAAAAAGAAAAGAAAGAGAATGCTCATCCCAAGAGTTCATTGTTTGAAAGTCAGACTGCTTCACTGTTTGGATCATTACTGATTGAGTTTTCAAGTTTTTGTTGCAATAACCTTAGTCACTTATATACCCTTTATCCTACCCTTAACCCTTAGCCTAACATTACAACCCTAAAGTCCTCTTGACGGTTGACAACTTCTCAGTGGTGGAGATTAGATTTGATGACAAGCTTATGCATGAGGGAATTAGTCGAGTATTGGTGTGATCACCTACATATACACTTTTACCCCCGAGAGATACACTTTATATTGTTATTCATATTATGTGAGGGTAAAAGGTTGGCCTTGGTATCCGATTGCTTGATGAGTCTTGTTTGTGTGTTCGATTATGTGAGTATGCTTTGTTCTCTTAGATGATCTTGGATGGAGATAATTTTGGAGTTATCTTTCTTATCTTTCAGTCTTTTGATTGAGGAGAATCAAAGCTTAAGTGTGGGGATTTTGATAACACCAAAATTATACATGTTTTGGTTGAACTTAATTGCATGACTTTACCCCATTTCTCACCCATTTCTGATCATTTCACTCACCAAATGAGCTTATTATTGTTTATGAAGGATTTGGAGGCCGTGGAACGGAAAAGTACGAAAAAGGCGAGAAAACGTGAAAAATGCACAAGTCCAACACAGTAGGCACTTGGCGATCGCGAAATCCTCAACCTGGCGTCGCCAAGTTCGATAAAGATGAAGACCGGAGCTTGACCTAAGTGTCTGGCGTCGCCAAACCTGTAGTCTGGTGATCGCCAGATGGCCCCTGGACGTTTTCTTTTAAATACCAGCCTTCCCCTTCAGTTCAAAGCATGATTTTTTTTGGTACGGGATACGAGGAGGAACGAGAGTGAGAGTACGAAAGGTGCCGATACGCTGCGGGAGTCGATCTTCGATCATCCGTCGTTGTACTATCGGTATCATGTCGATGTCTACTTTTGTTTATGTTTTCGTTATGATTAGTGAGTAGTTTTTAGTAGTGGTGCTTGTCATGGTCGATGAACCATTGTGGATGATACTTTTGTGATTAATGCTTATTGGTTTGTTTTGATTAATTGAATGTATGTTATGGTTCTTTTCTGATTGATAGTGTTTTGGCAATTTGAATTCATTTGGTTGGGTGTATTTGTTGGACCAAAGCAGATAGACTCCGAAAGGATAATCAACCTACCTTAGCCTGACCTTGGACCAAGAGGTTGTGTTAAGGGGTTACTTGGACCAAAAGTGACCAGATAGTAGAAGAGCCATTGCAAAATTAATCAGGACTGGTAAACCGATTCTAGATTGTGGACCAAACGATTTAGGATTGGGATTAGGAGGATCGTGTCCTAGTTATTGACCATAATCTTCACATGTTAGGGTGTCCCAGACTTAAATTCCTACAATAGTCAAAACAACCAAACCTTTGACCTATTCATGTCATCCATTTTGGGGATTCACTTTACCATGATAAGTACTGCTGTTTTTCCTTAATATAATTTTAAATCAGTCTTTTAATTGCTTTCTTAGTTTTTACTTAGTTAGTTGTCTTTTTAGTATTAAAACCTTTTTCATAAAAAACCCCCCATTAGGTTAATTAAACCGATTTAGACTTTAATCTACGATAACTTGACCGTTCCCAGTGGTAGATACGATACCTGGACTTTCCTACACTATATTACTCACGATCAGGTACGCTTGCCTGTATATGTGGTAAGACAGTGGCTAGGCATTAGAGTTAAAACTTGTTACGCTTTTTATATACGATAATTACCGCATCAAGTTTTTGGCGCCGCTGCCGGGGAACGGTAGTTGTTAGATTTTAGTCTTAATTAGTTTTGTTAATCGATCCTTGTGAGGGATTCTGTCCCTTGCAAGTTTTCTGCTTTTTAGTTTAGTTCGTTATTTTTATTTTGTTTTATCTCTTTGTTTCCCGCAAGTTGCCCGTAACCGTTTGTTGTGATTTCAGTCACGGCAGACTTGTTAGAGCCATTTGAGGAGCCGGAGAGAGAGTTCAGAAAAAGAAACAAAAAGAAATCAAAAGCAAACAAAGTTCGCCCGAGAGCTTTAATTTTTGAGATGGGTGACGAGACACCGATGTGGACTGCTAGGAGAGCCGCTCCAACAGTGCCCACCAATCCGATCACGAAGCCGAACCTGAACAAAGAAATCCCGGGGAAGCTCCTACACATGATCAAGGACCTTACCTTCGACGGGAAAAACGATAGCAATCCTATCGTTCACATGGAAAACTTCGTGGATATTTGTGATCTGTTCAAAACAGAGGCAGACCGGATGATGCAATTCGTCTTCGGGTCTTTCCTCTAACGCTTACCAGAGAAGCTAGGGCTTGGTTGCGATCCTTAGAGCCAAGTTCAATCACTACTTGGGAAGGACTTCGTTCAAAGTTCCTTTCCCGATTCTTTCCACCATCCAAAATCGACAAATTGAGAGCCGAGATCCGATCTTTCCAACAACAAGACGGGGAGACTATATCCGAAGCATGGGAACGTTTCAAGCACCTCTTAAACTCGTGCCCGAGTCACGAGTTGAATAAGAGTGAACAGGTTCAAACTTTCTATAGTGGACTTGCTTATTCTTCACGAGCTACTTTGGATTCATCTGCAGGTGGTGTCTTTATGTACAAAACGCCCAAGGAAGGATATAAGCTTCTCGAAGACATGCTCATACATAACATAGATTGGAGGACGAACAAGCATTTGCAAATTCCGAGGATGGCCGGAAAGATCTCAACCGACTTTGATCCATCCGATGAATTAGCCGCAATGAAAAACCAACACGTAAAGTTTGAACGCAAAATCGAAGAACTAATTAAATCTGTTCATGCTTTGCAGGTTGGATGCGAGGAGTGCAATGGGCCACACTTGACAAAAGATTGCCCGAATCGTCCAATGATGACACCCGAAGAAGTGAACTATCTTAACCGAGGCGAATACCAAGGGAGGTGGAACAACAATCGTAACTTCATTCCGAGACCTCCCGGTTTCTTTGCACCTAATCAACAAAACCAAAAACCGGATGGGGAGCCGCGTATTTCTATGGAAGACCGAATACTCCAATTCATGGATGCGCAAAAGAAGCTAAACGATGAAGTAGGTTCATACTTACGTAATCACCAAAGCACCATCCAGAATTTGGAATTGCAGGTTGGACGTGTTTCGCAAATGCTGTGTGAAAGAACGCAAGGAGAATTGCCGACACAAACACAAGTCAATCCGAAGGTCGAGAATGCAAAACCGATGCTCATGATGACCGGAGAATCATCAAAGAAGAAGTGGACAAACATCTACACTAAGAAGTATGTGGAAACTGATAGCGAGAGTGAACCCGATTATGCCACGGATTACGATTCGGAGGGGTTCACCGTGTCGTTTGAACATCTAAGACTCAAAATACCCGAAGCTTCAAGTGATGATGAGGAGGAAGATGGAAAGCAAGGCGGATATGCGGAGTTCGTGATACCAAAGAAAGAGGACAAAGGCAAGGAGAAAGAAAAAGAGAAGGAAGCGGAAGATGACCTCATCTATATATCACCTATCAGACATAATCCGGGAAGTTACAATTTACCAATCTCTTGTCATAAATTTACGGGTCTTGCTTTAATTGATACAGGTGCCGCACTTAACATGATGCCCGTTGGTTTTTGCAGGAAAATGGGAGTTACAAAGATTATTCCAACGGACTATCAATACCGAGGAGTAAACGGATACATGACAAAGCCGTTGGGAATAGCGGAAGGAGTCCCGATTCGTATTGGAAAGTTTGTTTACTATACGGACTTCATCATAGCTAACCTTCCGAAGAATACGGAGATCCCGATAATCCTCGGGAGATCTTTCTTACACACCGCTCAAGTGAATACCGATATGCGCAACCAAGTAACGATAACTTGACTGTTCCCAGTGGTAGATACGATACCTGGACTTTCCTACACTATATTACTCACGATCAGGTATGCTTGCTTGTATTTGTGGTAAGACAGTGGCTAGGCATTAGAGGTTAAACCTTGTTACGCTTTTTATATACGATAATTACCGCATCAAACATAAAAGAGTATAACACTCCTTTTGATTCATGTGTGAAACTTGAAAATTATTCTGGTAGAGTAGTGGCTCAAGTAGAATATGTTAGCGCCATAGGGTGCATGATGTATGCAATGCACTGCACTAGACCCGATATTGCTTTCGCTGTGAGTAGACTGAGTCAATTTACAAGCAATCCGGGACCAGATCACTAGAAGGCGATTTGGAGAGTACTGGGTACTTAAAAAGAACTAGTGATCTAGAGTTGACATACAAAACACATCCAGGAATCTTGGAAAGATATTCTGATGCTAGCTGGGTAGATAACCCTAGCGATTCTAAATCCACAAGTGGATGGATTTATACTCTAGCTGGTGGTGCGATTTCTTGGGCAAGCAAAAAACAAACCTATATTTCCCACTCGACTATGGAAGCCGAGTTCATTGCCCTATCTGCAACAAGAAAGGAAGCCGAACAGATTATAGATTTATTGACAGATCTTCATTTATGGCCTCGTCCGACTCCATCTATTCCGATGTATTGTGATAGTGAGGCTACTATGTCAAGAGTTTACAACTCTATATACAATGGGAAGTCGCGACATATAGGTCTCCGACACAATTACGTGAGACAATTGATTGAAAATGGTACCATAAGCATTGTGTACGTCAAGTCCTGTGAGAACTTGGCAGATCCTTTAACCAAGCCTCTGACGAGAGACTTGATAGGATCGACTACCAGAGACATGGGTCTAAAACCACGGAGGATCAGCCAGTGATGAAAACCCAACTTGAATTTAGTGCTCCTATCTTTCGAGTTTAATGGGTAATAACAATTCACTTGACTGATGGAAGGTACTATCAACTGATAGACCCATGTAAGGTAAATGATAGTACGACGTTGCCGAGAAATAGGATGAGTGTTAACTCTTAACAAAATTCAGAGGCATCTTAGCAACGAAGATGTTATAGAACTTTGCCAATATGACTGAGAGGTGGTGCCGCTTCAAATAAAGAGTAGTGGTTTCTCTTTTAAAAGGTCATAGAAAAGGATTTTAGCGCATGGCCATATTAGCGCTCAGTAAGAATGCAGAGACAAAAGGTGGTGTGTGTGAATAAGCCGTTGTAGTCACTAGATTCAAAGTTTAAATCCCTAGGATACTTCTGAATTGACTTCTTCTTGCATGTTCACATAAAACGGGGTTTAGATCATTTGTGATACCACCGTGACAACATCTTTTATGAAAGTCAGAAAACTTTCCAACCTGGTGGGGATTGTTGGAAAGTGTAGGTTGGGAAGTTTTCTTCCCATCCCACATAGGAAGGAACACATAAAATAAATGAGTTTATAAGCTTGGTGGTTTGAGTGAGCTTTGAACTTGTGTGTGAACTAATGGTGGAGGTTCAAATAAGGTGCAACGCACACGCGCACGCACGCATGGCCGAGCCCGAGGCCGCCGCCGCCGCCGCGGAGTTCACGAAATAACGCGCACATTGCACTGGGCTGAGGAGCCCTCGCCCCGAGCCTATGCTTGTGCAACTTTTTTGTAAGCAACCAGTAAGAGAAGATGTAGCTGATTATTTACCCACGTTTTTAGAGAATTATCAGATAAAACCGAAATTAATTATCAGATAAATCGTTGGGTTATTAGATAATTAATAGGGTTATCAGATATTTCACATATTAATCTGATAATTCATCATATTATCTAATAAAGCTATAATTCTATCAGATAACTCATCAAATTATCTAATCCTACTATAATTCAGTTTCTTGGAGATGAAGGAAACATGAGTTATCTGATCAGTTTTTTGGCTATAAATAAAGGGCTCATCATTAGCTTTCAATCATCCCAAAATTCGAGATCTTCTCTCAATTCTCTCTAAAGTTCTTCCTACGATTTTCTATCTCATACTCTGCATTATTTTGAGCACCATTGTTGTTGGTGTTCGAAAGTCTGCATCAAATCCTGGGTTATAGCGGTTGGAGACTCGCAACAATTAAAGGGTGTCGCTAAAACCTTTAAAGACAGGAGATCGTATTCCGTGCAGATCGTTTCTCGTTGATTTCAGATTCTCGTTTGTTGATCAAGGTTGGTTCTTTATTTACTGCATTTAGTTTTCGTCCAGTAGAGTGGACAGTCTGCTTCTACCCTTTTCTTCTTACGTTTATGTCGAGAAGGACATATAACGCTGATATGATTTATTTGTTGCATGGTAATTAATCTTGTTTAGTTAATTGTAAGAGAATCAATGTGTATGAACTGTTGATTATTAAATCACAGTTGATTTGTTTGATTTTATCACTTTTCGTCAGATTACTCATATTGATTTTTTATTCAATTAAATAATTGTTTTGTTAACCAATTCTTCCAACAAGCACAAGTGATAGTCACGTTGACTATTTGGTTTGGTTTTTTCAAAGTTTAAGATTTATAAACAATCTGTTTATAAAATTAATTTATTAATTTTGAAATCAGAAAACAAATTGGTTTTCCATCTTACTAATATTAGGAGAAAGCGTAGGAGAAAACAACAATATTTTATAAAATTTAATGAATATTCTATTGATATTATAGATGCTGGCATTGTTAAAATAGAGTAGATGTTCGAGATTGATACAAATTCTTTTAGAAATTTTGAGTTTTGATGCTTTATTATAGAAAAATATAGCATAGCTGTTGGAGATGCTTTATTATAAAAAATATAGCATAGCTAAGGCTATATATACCATACCAGTTTCATTTGGGAAATTAAGCTTCTTGCAGCTCTTTTACCTTTTGTCCCATTTCTCTTATTTGTTATTTGATTTATTAACACTCATTTGCGTCGTCTGGTTCTATTAATTAAATCTTAATTTTACATATAAAAGTTTAAGGGGCCATTTATTAAATGCTTAGTTGAGTTAACGCCTATCAATAAAATTCAACGCTGTTACGTACTTATAGGGTAAGATTTTAGTCCAGTAAAACAGTATCAGTCATTGCCTTAGCTTCTAACAGATGAGATTCTTTGTTTCATCCTCTAAGGTGTAATGTAGCTTTTGGAGGGTGCCTTGAATGGAAATTGTCTATTGGCTAATTTCTTCTTTTTTCGGATTACTTTTCTATAAAAGAAGATAGGCAAGAAGATTTGATCGTTGACCGTATGGTCATTTCAAGTCCTTTTTTGCACGTATAAATAAAGTGGAAGCTGTTAACCCAAACATTTCAGGTGGATGTTTTTTTTGAATCTAACGTAGATAAAAGTGTAATGTGCTTCTTGATATCTTAAAAGAATTTGATATTTTTAAACTGAACAAATCTGAATTAACCTTTTACATCCTACTTTATTGCTTGGGTACATAGTAATACTTAGTGTTGGCCAAATTTCGGGTTCGGGCCAGGTTTGACCAAAACCCGGTTTGCTACAGTGTTGGTCAAACCCGGGTTTGACCAAAACCGGGTTGAGTCGGGCCCGGGTTTGACCCGGGTTCCGGACCGGTTTCCGACGCGGGTTTCGGGTTCGGCCCGGGTTCCGGACCGGTTTCCGGGCCCGCGGGCTGAGGCCTGGGTTTGACCGGGTTCGGGTTGGGTCGGGTTGGTCAACGGGTCGGGTTCGGGCTAGCCCATCGGTTCGGTTCGATTTCATTTGGCCATCACTAGTAATACTACAAGAAAAAAGAGTTTTAGAAAAAGTTTTGGAAGCGTATCTAAAAGACTTTTAGAAAAGAAATTATATGATAAATTAATAGATTCACTTACTAGCCAATGATAATTTTTCTTTCATTTTTAATTTTTTTTATTAAAGGGTAATTTAATCCAATTAGTTATTTCAAATAACTAATGTGCTTTTGTTAATTTAATTAAGCATGATGTGTAATCGATTTTGGGGGTTATTTATTGTTTATTTTTTTAGTTTTTGGAAATGAAATAGTGGATATTCTTCACAAAGTTTTCACTGTTTCATTCACATCCTTATCGTCACTTTCATTTCATCGACGCATGAATTATATATGAATTTGTTCGATCTCGTATTGTCTTAAATAAATATCATTCTCATTTTAACCCACCCATATATATATATATATATATATATAGACTTAGGTTCGTGTATGATCAAACTGTTTCCGTGAGACCACGTGAGATCAAGACCTAACGTATGAAACTTCACAACAAAACACCGTGAAGGTAAATAAAACTCGAATACGCATACTAAAAAACACTTTCGAGGTAGAAAAAATCCAAAACAAGGTAAAAAAACGAAACATTGACAAAGCAAATGCTGTGAAAGTAACAAATAAATAATGCGAACCTTCACAGCGGGAAATGCTATGAAGGTATAAAAAAACGAACCTTCACATTAAAAAACACCGTGAACGTAAGATTTACATGGTTTTTACTATGCATGTACATTTTTTTTACCTTCACAGTGTTTGGATGTGAAGTTTCATGTAAAAGATGTTGGTTTCACCGGTATCACAAAAACAGCTGGTCTCATGTGAACCTAACCCTATATATACGTATGTATTTTAATAAAAACAAAAAAGGAGAATGATAAGGAGTGTGAGAGAAGGAGAGAGAACGGGCTAGTTGGGCTTGGAAACCGGTCGTTGGAAACCCGAATGGAGCTTGAAAGTGGCATAGCAGATTCCCGCTCAGCCCACTTTCCGCAAATGCGATACGGAGGACCTTATCAGATTGCATCAAATTAGGTGAGCGGTGATAGAAAATGGTATTCATGAATACAATTTTATGAAATTTGTGTACTTAAACTAAATCCTGTGCAATGATAATGAAAATTAATGGTGTTCACAAATATCAATTTTAAAATTTATGTATAATGTAATATCCCTAACATGAAAGGGAATTTCAATTGAATACTAGAGTGAATACACACTTAAATGTAAAAAAACACCCAACATGAGGAAAGGTAGTAGAGTTTACGTCATAAAAGAATGACACTAACAAACAACCTATTAATCTATACTTAATCAAGGTTAAAGTTACAACCGCACATCGCTACAATCTGCAAAAGAGTTCTATCTTTTAATAACTCTAAAACATTTGTAATCATCACTCCACTTAAACATTAGTTGTCCTCCTACCTTTAGATCTTAATATACATGTTATTTAGGAAAAAATGTTAGTCATATGCCGAGTGAGTTAAAACCTTTATATGATAAAGCAATAGAATATTAGAATTGAAAACATAACTTTAATCAACGCAATTAATCCATTAAACCATTGTCGCCCTTGGAAGGGCACAGTACATCTTACAATAACGATATAACACTCTAAAATATAGAAAGAACGACTTATTATAAAATTTTGATATTCATCCCAGATCCCTGGTGAATTTTGCCTACTATTTTGGTTTTTTGGTTTGAAGAGGAGGAAGTAGCGGTTGGATTTTCCCGTTCGCCAGCAAAGCTTTCAAGAACCGGTAGTCTCCACATACTTCCACTGTTCCACAGTTCTGCTGCTTCCTGTAGGGAATTCAAGATGAGCTTGTTCTCGGCCAGTTGTGGATCTGCGACGTCGTTTTCAGAGGCGGAAATGCGACCACGGCGGTGAGAAAATGCGAAAATTCTGGTGGGGGAGGTGGTGGTGGAGATTGAGGGTGGAAAGTGGTGGTCGGATTTAATGGTGGGGATGACGAGATTGTCGGTGGTGGAAAGGTCAAAACCTAGGAGAAGCATCGAAAAAGAGTATAGAGCTCTGATCGAGACATGAGCTAACGACTCTAACTCAAATGCCGACTTGCTACCACCACCTCCACCTGATGGTGGATTGCTCGTAATCTTCTAGATCGCCATTTTCCAAGTTTGTACCACCGAATTCTGGCGGTATCATGTCGGGATACGAATATGATAGTTGAGTGGGAATGAGCGTTGTGTTTGAGAGAGGTGGGGGGAGATAATTGCGATGAGGAGCAAAAAAGTGGTTGCTACAATGCATGAAGCTAGACTGGTGTTACCCCTTTTGGATGGGGCTGGTACATGGAATTTTGGAAAAATACTGAAATGAGTTTTCTAATTTACATAAAATTTAAAAGACATAAACTTTTTTATTTTCTTGGAAAACTCTTGAAAAATGAATGAACCAAATACCTTTTTAAAATTTTCTACAACCAAATACACCCTTAGATTTTATGAAAAGTGATGTGGAATTGGAGATATTTTATTAAAGTAGAATTTTAGATGTATTTGATTTGTAGGGTTTACTTCACGAAAAGTTATTGTATGTATTGTACTTCCATTATTACCATTTGGCGTATCAAAACTATCAAAACCTACAATTTAATGTATTTCGTGACAAATTGGACACACTTTCATGACAAGTTGAATACATCAAATGGTAGGTTTTCATAAAGTTGGATACATACAATGACCATTTTTTAAACTCTGATACATCAAATGGTAAAAATGGAAGTACAATACATACAATAACTTTTCATGACAAGTTCGATACACTTTCGTGAAGTAAACCCTTGATTTGTATGATCGAATAGAATAGAATTTATTTGTTTATAAAAATAATTGAACTACATTTTTATTAATTGATTATTAGATAATAATATTTTAATATATTTTAAATTGTTATTAGATACAAATCCTATAAAATATCATCTAATCCTATGAAATTTCAAAATTCTATGTTTGTGGGATTTAAATGACATAAATTCTTCAATCACACATGGAATCGGAATGAATTCCTAGATTTTCAAATCACATAAATTCTTCAATCACACATGGAATCGGAATGAAATTCAATTTCAAATCCCGTCAAATCCTATACAATTTCGCAAATTAGCCGCAACCTTAAAGGTATCCCACTCGCTGTAAAAAGATATAATTTATGTCAACCTTTTATTTAAGAAGTGTTTGAAATTGCTTCTTTTTAGTGTTTGGATGGAAAAGAAAAGTAGTAGTTATAGCTTTTTGGAATAGATAAAAGAAGTTTTTGTCTTTTAACTTATTAACTTATTTGAAACAACCTATTATCTTTTTAGTTGTTTTACATGTATAAACAATCACAATAGCCTCTAAAAATAACTAATTGACTTATTCTGTTTTGGCTCCACGATAAGTTAATCCAAACATTTTTTAGTCCAATTTAACACCACATAAGTTGGTAAACATTTTTACAAAAAAACACAAATTGCTTTAAATAAGCAATCCCAAACACCCCTTAACTAAGTAAGAAAATGTCAAATATTATTCATAAACTAACTCGGTTTCCATCAAATTTAAACGAACATGAGTCTGTTCATGTTCGTTTCATTCGTTTACAACCCTATATATAATCGTGGTATATAATAAAATAGTTAGATCCAAAAATTCAATATTTGACTCATTTCGAAGGTATCGACAATACGATTATAGTGTAACTTATAGAGATTTTTCAATAATGGAGATTTTAAAAAATGATGTTTTGAGATTTTTTAAACTTATACATCTTACATGTTTATCTATATTTATCTAAGAGGTACAAATCTTGATGCATCATATACAATTATAAAAGTTTTAAAATTCTCACGGTATGAAGTGAATATATTAAAAATATTTTTACGTAATCTATATATAATAAAAGAGTAACTAGCATGACACGTGTCGTCTTCTGCTGAGCCGATTTCCACATTTTCCCGCCTAAACATGTATTTGGACGTAATTTACATTATCGGTTCAATCCCAACTTTTTAGCTATTTATTTTACTTTTATTTAATACCATATAATTAGTTATTTATTTAGGGAATACTTCTTCAAAATGTATCAAACTATCCCCAATATACTTTTGTGTGTATCAACTTACAAAAATTCATTTTGTATATATCAAACTTTATTTTTCAGCCTTTTGTGTTACAAAATGACCGGTAACCGGGTTAGCCGGTAACTCCGGCCATCTTCTTCGGCGGTCTTCCCCAACGGTCTTCTCAGGCGGTCTTCTCCGGCCACCTCCACTGATATCCACCGTCGACCTCCACCGCCGACCTCCACCGCCGACCTCCACAGCTGACCTCCACCGCCGACCTTCACAGCTGACCTCCACCGCCGACCTCCACTGCCAACATCTACCGCTGACCTCAATCGCCGCCCGCATCTACCATCGTTTACCACCACCACCACCGTTGACCTCCTTTGCAGCCTATCTCCACCATCACCTCCGATCTCACCGCCGTCCACCTCTACCATTGTCATCACCACCACCACCACCGTCGACCACCCAAAACCAACCAAACCACCCAAAATCGACATTACATAACCCAAAACCACCAAAAACTATCATCCCGTCGCATAACACCTCCGACCACCGTCCCAACTGTCTGTAACCGGCTGATGACCGGTTGAGAAGGTCATCGTACACACAAAAGGATGAAAAATAAAGTTTGATACATACAAAAGGAATTTTTATAGGTTGATACACACAATAGTATATTGGGGATAGTTTAATACATTTTGAAGAAGTATTCCCTTTATTTTACTATTAATCTCTTACTTTTTCATTTCTTTATTTTACACCCTTATTATATAACATAAATAATCGTATATTATAAATTAAAATGAATTAAAATTACGTTTCTTTTTTTTACGATATATACCATGATAATCGTTTCGTCAATACCTTTGAAATTAGTCCAATATTGAATATTTTTAATTTAATTTTTTATTAAATGTTAAGAATATATAAGAAGTAATATGTTCACATTTCTATTTTTCATTTTTCATTTTACGCCCTTATCATACTAAAAATACAGAATCATGGATTAATTAAAGGGTTTACTTCTCCAAAATGTATTAAACTATATCCAATATATTATTGTGTGTATCCACATACAAAAAATCCTATGGTGTATATCAAACAAAATTTTAAAGCCTTTTGTGTGTACGGTTCAACCGGTTACCGACAGTTGGGACGGCGACCAGAGGTATTTGCGATGGGATGACGATTCTGGGTGGTTATGGGTTATGTAATCTCGGTTTTGGGTGGTTCTACTACAACGACAACGGTTTTGGGTGGAGGTTGGCGGCGGTGGTGGTGGTGAACGATGTTAGAGGTGGGCGGCGGTAGAGGTGGGTGGTGTTATTGTCAACGATGGTGGGGGT
This sequence comes from Centaurea solstitialis, assembly GCA_030169165.1. Classification (NCBI taxonomy): domain Eukaryota; kingdom Viridiplantae; phylum Streptophyta; class Magnoliopsida; order Asterales; family Asteraceae; genus Centaurea; species Centaurea solstitialis. Next base: position 30,515,402 of record CM058044.1, on the reverse strand, counting down.
GGGCTGCAATGGAGGTCGACGGTAGTGCTGGTGGTGAATGATGGTAGAGGTGGGCGGCGGTGGAGGTCGGCGGTGATGATGTGAATGATGGTGGAGGTGGGCTGCGATGGAGGTCGACGGTGGCGATATGGTGGTGGTGAATGATAGTAGAGGTGGGCGACGGTGTTGGTGTGAACAATGGTGGAGGTGGCTACGATGGAGGTTGACGGTGGGGGTAGTGGTGAATGATGGTAGAGGTGGGCGGCGGTGGAGGTCGACGGTGGGAGGAGAAGAAGGTCGGCGAAGATCGCCGAAGAGACCGTCGGAGAAGACCGCCGGAGTTTATCTGCTAACCCGGTTACCGGTCATTTTAAAAGACAATAACCTTAAAAATAATGTTTGATACACGCAATAGAATTTTTTATAGGTGGATACACACAATAATATATTGGGTATAGTTTAATATATTTTGAAGAAGTAAACCCTTAATTAAAACATATATTATTTTCTTATAAATTATACTAGTATAGTTCTAGTGTCAATGCTTTCAAAATAAATTAATTATTGAATAATTTTTTTACCTTGAATTTTGTACATTAGATATGTAATGTAAAAACACATAAAATCATAAAATTAGCATCCTGTGATGTAGAATAAAACTGAAAAAGAACCAAAATTATTTTTTCAATTTCTCAATCTCAGATTCGAGAAACTTTGCGCCATGTTACGCGCAGGTATAATCTAGTATATATTATATACAAAATTGCAATTAAATCCAAAATATTCAATATTAAACTCATTTTGAAGTTATCAACGAGACGATTATAATGGTATAACTTGTCAAAATTAAAATGTAATTTTAACATATTTTAGTCAATATACGATTTTATGTGTTAATATAATGAAAATGTAAAATGTAATATAATTATAACTCGAAGGGTGTACATCTCTTCTTCTTCCCCTGAAAAAAACCCTAGCGTTAAACACCGTCAGGAGCTCCTTCCCTCTTTCTCTCTTCCTCGCTATTTTTTCCTTTCCTTTTCATCTTGAAGTTTTGTTTGAGTTTTGGGGTTGTGGTTCAAAGTCGGTCATGTTCGTTCGAGGTTTCAGGTATGTTTTCAGTCTTTCCGGTTGAGTTTTCAAAGGTCTCTAGGTACTGCCATTAAAGCTTTGTGGACTCAGTCCATGGTTTCCAGCTTCGAGTTTTCAAAGTTCTTAGGCTGTGGGTCGAAGTTTTCCAAAAGGCGAGAGGTTCGGGCGCGGTTCAAAGTTGTTGGGGCTCGTCGAGTTATCAATTGCGGATTGAGGTCAGATCGGGCTCCTTGCTGCCGTTGTTGATCGAGTTTTTGATGCCGCCATTCAGATGTGGTTAAAGGTCGTAGATTGAGGTATCAGCCCATTCGAGTCCTCCAAACCGTTCGTGGTTTCAGGTAGTAGTTCAAGTTCTTTGTTGCCGCCGTTAAGACGTGGGTATGGTAAAAGGTAATTGGTAAAAGGTAACGGTAAAAGGTAAATGGTAGTAGGTAATGTCGTTTTGCGAGGTTCATGGTTCGTGGTTCATGGATCGAGACCCGTCAGCTCATGAGGTTAGGAGGCTCGGCGGCCCGGTTTTTTAGCTTTGTTTCGTTGGTATGGTATGTGGATATGGTAAAAGGTAAAGTTGCTTTTGTGGTTCGGGGCTCGTTGGCTCGTGAGGCTTGGAGGTTTTGTCTTGCTTCGTTGGTATGGTTCGATGGTTCACAGGTTTCCTGGCTTGGTGGATCATTTGGTTTGGTGGTTCGAGTTCGTGGTTTAAGTTGGCTTTAAGTTTTGGTTAGTGGTTCGTGTGGTTCGTGGATGTTGGTTTCATTGGTTGATGTTGTTCTTTGATTCGTGGCTCGATACCTTGTTCGTTAGGTGGCTCGTTGGTTTTTGGTGGCCCGTTGGTTAGGTGGTTTGTTTCGTTTAGTGGGTCGTGTAGGTAGAGTGGGTTTGTTCTTTTTTTTGGTAAGGTTCGAGAAGTTGTTCGGATGTTTCGTTGGTTGTGGGTTCATTGGAGTGTATTGGTGTTGTGTGCTGTTCGAGGTTGCGTCTTGCGACCTCGAAAAGCTTGTTTTGTGTTTTTTGTCGCTTTTAGTTTTTTTAATTTTGTTTGTCGTTCAAAAAAAAGGAAGGGTTATACAAATTTACAGAGGGGTAGATTTAATAGCACCCTTAATAAAACGTGCATATATAGAAAAAGGGAAGTGATCTCCTTAATAAAACGTGCATATATAAAAAAAGGAAAGTGATATTGCCACGGCTCAATTTACTTCTTCCATAGCAATACCCTACAAATTTACATTTTTACCCTTTTTTCCCCACGGCTACCCCCACTCACAATGTAAAAACATTTATATTTAGCTCCCCTTAGATTTATTTATAAGTACATTTTATACCTTTTAGTTATCTATTTTTTATTTTAATAATATTAGCATATATAATTGTATATTAACTAAAATACATTAATAAAATATTTTTTAATTCTAACAAGTTACATCATTATAATCGTCTCATCGATACGTTCGAAATGAGCCCAATATTGAATATTTTTTAATTTTATTATCTTATTGTATATAATAAAATTGTTTAATATGATTAAATAATATTATATAATTCTTTTTTTGACGAAACTGTTTCATATTTTGGTGTTTTTAACTTAAATATTTTTTGGAATCTGAATGATATAAAATTGAAATCGAGTGATAGATAATAAAACTAACACGAACATGGGAGGATCTAACATACAAGTAATAGGGGCATGGGGCCCCACTAAAAGAAATAAAAATAGGAAAAATCTTAGATAAAATCATTTTTTTTGATCCTCGTAGCTTGGTTCCCCCAGTAAATTTTAGTTTGGGACCCTATCAACCAAAAAACATGCATCAAAACCAACCAGAAAACCAAAAAAACTCTTGTCATCCTCCACTATACACGAAAAAAGATTATTTATTTTAATGCTCAATAGCTTAAGATGTTTTGCACCGCATCCCGTACGTACATGTCTAGTATATGTATGTATGTGTGTGTGTATATATATATTGATATTAACCAATACGTTATAACGACCTATATGTTGTTAAATCAATTTCTTCAAAAGATTCAAAACAAATTTACGTAAAGAACATCAAAATATGAAATAGTTTCGTCAAAAAAGAATTATATAATATAATTTAATCATATTAAACAATTTCATCTCTACTATATTATAAAAGGGCTTAAAGGGTTATTGTTAGCAGCGCTTGACAATTTTGTACAAGTTTTAAAGCATGGTGTACAATCTTTCCTATCCGTATCAAAACTCTTTTTTAATTCTATAAGTTACAACCAGGTACCACATGGTTATTTAGTAAATTTACTTTCAATCCTTTGTTTTTCTATATTTTTAGTTTACACCCTTGTCATATAACATAAATAATCGAGATTATGAATTAAAATAAATTAAAATTACGTTTCTCTTTTTACAAATTATACCATCACAATCGTCTTGTCAATACCTTCGAAATGAGCCCAATATTGAATATTTTTTGATGCAATTATATTATCAATTCTATTATATAAAAAGAAATAATTCATACTTTTTCTCAACATTTCAAGATTTATTTTTCAAGATATCCCTTTATTAAACACATTTGTCTCATTTCACCCCCTGAAAGTCATATTTTCAATTTATAACTTACAAACTATATCCTTATAATTAGTTAATTAAATAGTATATCGTCTCATTTCACCCCCTAAAAGTCATATTTTCAATTTATAACTTTACACCCTTATCATATTGATATAAATAATATATATAAAGTAAAATGTATTATTTTTTTTTTCTTTTCAACAAATTATACCTTTATAATCGTCTCGACAATAGCTTCAAAATAAGCTTAATATTTTTTTGATTTAATCATATTATTAAATATCAATAACATATGTAACGATTTCAAATAATTTCTTTAAGGAAATCGAGGATTTAGCTACCATATATCAAATTATAGAACCTTTATGGTCTTCATTGATAAATTCTTGCTACTCACATGGCTAAAACTATGCTACTACAAAAAGGGGGCTATCTTGAAAAATGGTTCTATGCTATTTTGATTTGTTCATATTGGCCTTATTACTATTTCCAGCTTATACATCTGCTCTTCTTTGGCTTTGGGGTTGCCAAAGTTAAATTTTTTGGGCATTTCTTTAGCTTTGGTATGTTTTGGTAGAATATCGAAAACCAAAGCTTTAATTGTTTGTTGAGAATATCGAAAACCACAGCTTTTCACTCGCCGCATCGTGCGGGTAGATTAACTAGTTATATATAATAAGATAATTAAATCCAAAAATATTTAATATTGGGCTCATTTCGAACGTATCGACGAGACGATAATAATGATGTAACTTGTTAGAATTAAAAAGTATTTTATTAATATACATTTATATATGTTAATATTATTAAAATCAAAAATGTAAAATAGATAATTAAAAGGTATAAAGTATACTTATAAATAAATCTAAGGGGGTAATATAAATACTTTTACATTGTGAGTGGGGGTAGGCTGTGTTTGGCAAACATAAGCTAGCTGATAAGCTAATTCATCCAAACATGTACAAGAAAGTTAGCTTATAAGCTAGCTTTTTGAAACGCTACTTTGAGTAGCTTATGAGGAGCTTATTGTAGCTTTTTCCAATTATACCCTTATTAATATTAATTATTAAATTCAAATATACCCTTTTTGGTCATTTTACATACTCATAAGCTAGATTTTGCCAAACATAATTTGTTCATATGCTAGCTTATCAGCTAGTAACAAGCTTATCAATCAACAACTAGCTTATCAGCTATCCGCTAGCTTATCAGCTATCCGCTAGCTTATCGGCTACCAGCTAGCTTATAAGCTACGCTTGCCAAACATAGCCCTAGCCGTGGAGAAAAAAAAGGGTAAAAATATAAATTATTTTGTAGAGTATTGCTGTGGAAGAAGTAAGTTGAGCGGTGGAAATATCACTTCCCATAGAAAAAGTCGTATGGAAGGAAAATGCAATAATTATAATGTTAAAATAATATGCTTTTTGACCAATATATTCTTTTATATATTAATTTTATTTTTATAATAAATATCAATTTAGTTGTATAAATACATAGAGCCTTTAGCCTATTAATTGAAATACATGAATTACAATGGTTCATCTCTCCTTTCTTCAAATCTTAATCTTCTCGTTTGTTTCCTTTATCTTGATATCGAATGTCGATGCCTCCAAACCATACGAACTGGTCAACCAAGTTTGTAGCAAAAGCAAACTAGACAATGTTAATGCTAGTTTTTGTTTGGGGGTTTTAAAGTCCGATTCCAGGAGCAAGTTTGCACAAAACATAACTATCCTCACAAGAATCGCTGTGGATATGGCAACACAAAAATCAAGCGAGACACGCGTTTACTTCCAAAGTGTGAAAAGCGGTCCTCCTGGCGTCTTGAAATCTCTCAAAGATTGCATCGATGAGTATAGTAATGTGGTTTTTAATTTAAATATTAGTATGTCGGAAGAGTGTTCTTTCGCTAGTTATGACATCCTCCTTGCGTTGGACGGGGTTACACGTTGTCAAAGTATTGTAGATTCCAATGAGGCTCATTATTCATTTATTACGTCCAGAAACAACGTTACCTGGGGTCTTTGTTGGCTTTCGGAATCATTAGCCAACCTTATGTGTTGATGAAAACAAATTTTAGGATATTATGCTTATATTTATGAAATTAAAATAAACATATTTGCTCACATAATTCATTTTGTTTTTGTTTTATTTCTATGGATAGGAGGATAAGATTTCATATGGTATGAGAATATTTTATGTAAGGATAATATGTGACACCTTCATATTATTCTTTAAAAAAGAATTATTATGAGAAAAGACAGGTTTTAACATACATGAAAATAAATTGTCCAACAGTCCAAGTCAGTCGACATGGAACTGCAACATTTTATATGGATTAGACATTGTTAGTCCTTTTGTGTTTTTCTAAATTACCATTTTGAGTTGCATTGACATTGTGTTCCTCTTTCTATAGAAAGTTAGAATTCACGTTTGATTCCATAATATTGTTTTAAGATCTATGAGATCATAAAATAATACCAAACTTTCATAGTAAAGCATCGTGAAGGTTAACCTTTATAGTATTTTTACTATAAAGGTATGGGGTTTCTTGTACATACACAATATTTTACTATGAAAACTCAATCTTATTTTGTCATCTCATGGGTTTAATGAAAACAAAGTTCAAATAAACCGAATATATATATATATATATAGATAGGGGTGGGTTCAAATACAAACCACTTTTTGGTTGTGAACGTGAGGACAACCGAGAGCGCGCCACGTGTCACTCTGAATTTTCGCAACTTAATGTTATTCATACTGAATAACGCTTTATTCAGACTGAATAAAGCGTTATTCAGTATGAATAACACTAGGTCGCCGAAAATTCAGTGACACGCGCGACTTGTAACCAAAAAGCCCACGACTTAGTGTTATTCAGTCTGAATAACACTATTATTCGGACTGAATAACACTAAGTCGCGGGAAAAGTCGCGCGTCTCAGAAATTTTGTTGCCACGTGTCGCGCTTTGGGTTGTCCTCACGTTCACAATCAAAAAGTGGTTTGTATTTGAACTTTCACCTATATAGATATGTATATATATATATATATAGAGGGAGGTTCATACGAAAAATATAACTTTTTAAGAAAACGCGAAGAGCAATCTCAATCACTCATCTCGGTCTACAAACACAACTTTGACCGGTCCCATCCTCTAATAATCTCTACTCTCCCATGAATCACGTCCACCGTAACCGCGAGATGAGTGGCTGAGATTGCTCCTCACCTTTTCTTAAATTGACATGCTTCTCGTTTGAACCTTCCTCTATATATATATATATATATATATATATATAAAGAGAGAGAGAGAGAGAGAGGTGGGTTCATACGAGAACGATGTTTAAGAAAACGCGAGGATGATTCTCAGTCATACATTTTCGGTTATGGTGGACGCGATCACGAAGGATTGACGCGATTCATGGAGGGTGGAGATGATTAAAGGAAGGTGACCCGGTCAAAGCTGCCTTTATTGACCGGATGAGTGGTTGAGAATCGTCATCGCGCTTTGTTAAAAACTTATGTTTCTTGCATGCATTTTTTTCTCTCTTTCTCTCTCTCTCTCTCTCTCTCTCTATATATATATATATATATATATATATATATATAGGGTTCCTACGTTTTATTCACTCCAAATAATGCATTATATTCGGAGTGAATATTGTCACGTGACACGATTTTAATGGTCCTTACGTTCAGTGGTGGAACACAATGAAAACCAAAACCTCGAATTACAAAATATAAATATATATCACCTAAAAAAATGTCTTCGTACATTTATTGAAGCAAAAATATCAATTAGTTTTCAATATTCAATGTTCACATAACTTACTTTCAATACTAAAAATTGTTAACATGTTTAACTTTTCTCTGTCTCATGGTAGACCTAAATATGACTTTATTAACTTTAGATTAAAAACCTTATTTCAATCATTTGTGAATTCCGTCTTCGATTTCTTAAACCCACGTTCATGACCGTTAATCGAAAGAAATTGAAAGTTATGCCTTGCAATTCAGAATAGTTGTTGTGGAACGGATCGATGCATGTGTAAATCACAGTGGAATGCAAAAGCATTCCACAGTGGACAACGCAAGTATACATTGGTCACTATAATGGTCACTACAAGATACTTAGTAAGATACCAGAATCGTATTCTTTAGGGACTGGAACAATCAAGACACTATTGTTTTATGAGCTTTCGTTCATGAGTTTATTAGAGAAGAAAATAAAGTTCGTTTGTCAGTGAAACAACTTTTTTATGACTTAACTATGATCTTTAAAGATAAGGATGCATGAACACTTTCCCTAGATTTTATAGCAAATACTTGATCCCAAATAGGTAAAAATCCCATAACTTAAACTTCAATGTATTGTTAATAGTTATTCCGGGTGAACCTTCTTAGGTTTCAATGCCTTTGTATAAGCAGTCGCACTAAGAGTAACGCCCTCAAAATTATACCAAGAATTAAAAAAAAATTGGCATGACCTATTCTAAAACATTGGGAATACCTGAATCGGGCTTTGGCCCAAAAATTGCCGAGTATTAGTCTGGGCCCAATGTGGTATGGGATACCTCTTCCAAAATTTTTTTATAGTATCATGCTAAGGGAAAACCGAATGACGACAAATAACTTCATTCGGAACTAACTAATATCAACCATAACCTTGTAGATTCATTAGTGACTCTAACGAGATAAAACTCACACTATAGTTAATCTAACTTTAAATACGAGTTAAGAAGGGGTTATTGATAACCCCAAAATTATACATGTTTTGGTCGTTACGAATTGCATTGTTTTATCCCATTTTAGCCCCATGTTAGTTCAATTCACTCCCGAAAGTGTTTGTTTTTTAGTTTTGCAGGTTTTGGAGGCTCATGAGTGTAAAAGTAAGAAAAGAGACGGAAAAGCATGAAATTGGTGAAAACTTGAAGACAGAGAGATCTCACGATCGCGAGACTTGAGTCTAGCGAAGCGAGGTTGGTCAATTTCTAGAACATTCCTTCATGCTGCTCACTTGGCGTCGCGAAAGCTATTTCTGGTTTCGTGAAATGAAAGTCAACCCTAATTAGAAGATTTCAAAATATTCAAGATCTGATTTTCAAGGCGTCTCAAGTGCCTCGCGATCGCGAGGTAGCATAGCACGGCTCTTTCTGTATAAATACAGCCTTCAAGCCAGCAGTTGGAGATCATTAAGAAAAAACCTAAAAAATATTCAAAAAAGCTTGGGGAGTTCAGAATTAGCCATTGGAGGAGTAGTTGTATGAGCCAACTGTGGAGAGCGGTGCTTAAACACGGTGAAACTTCGTCGGTGGTCACCCGGAGTCGTCTTGCTAGTGCCCGATCATCAACTGTCGCACAGTCTACAAAAATGTGTTCATATTTATTGCTTTCCTTAGTAATAGTTATGTTTAGTGGCTAGTTTTCTTTAGTTCTATGGTTGGATGAACTTGGAAAGATGATTTGATTTATGGTTTAAATAATAGTTTAATGGTGTATTGAATGTATGTCTTGTGATTCCTATTTATTGTTTTGACTGTGGCTACTTGAACTCGTTGATTTGGTGTGTTTGTTATCTGACAATTAATGAACAGACTCCTATCGGTTAATCAATATCCCTTACCTTTCACTTTTATAATGTGGTAAGCAACTCATCGGACCGAGAGTAGGTTGGATAGTAGGGTCCCACAACCTGGCAATAAATAAGGTGACTTGTACTAGATTTAATTCTTGTACTTGGGTCGGGAGACCAACCTAGTTTTAAATCACATATATTCATGTTAGGGTGTCTTGTGCTTAAATTCGTACAATAACCATAAAACTATATCTTTTCGGTTTAATATCAAATCATCTGGAAAAGTGATTTTGTATCCATAGTAAGTACTTGTTCTTTTCATTATTATAAAAAGATTTCAACTTTATTGCTTTCTTAGTTAGTTAATGCTTTTCATAAAAAACTCCCCAAAGTACTAGTTGTTTTAGATTAATTAATTTAGCTTCTTAGATTAAAATTGAGTAGCTTCACTGTTCTCTGTGGTAAGAATGATTCCTGGACTTGCCTACACTATATTATTACCGATCAGGTACGCTTGTCTGTGAATGTGGTAATATCAGTTGGGTTGATTTTAAGGGTAAAACTTGGTTAGTTATTTATATATATAATTTACCGCATTAGTTATATAAACAACTCCTAAAAGTTTACTTGTCGCACAAAATCACCCGTGAGTCAAAGTGTTCTTAACCCGCATCAAACGGCTATCAAGTGCTCCTAACCCGCATCATTCAGTGTTCCACCACTACTTACCCCCCCCCCCCCCCCCCCAACTAACGAACCCTGTGAGAAAACAACCACATATAAGTGTTAGGCTAAGCCTAGTAAGATCTTAAGCCGGTAAAGACGGATAATGAAATTACGATATAAGATAAGGTAACCGTTAATGTTTCCTTGTCCACAACTCGGAGTATTCCCCGTAAGAAGTTCCTGCCTGAATATAAAAATAAGAAAGACCACTCAAGATTCTGGAAGACCCAAAGTATCCAATTATTACGTCCGACCGTATAGTGATTAGGTAGTACTTTAAGTCCCAGACTTAAACGCACATTGTCATCCTTGGTTTAATTGGTTTATATGAATACGTCTCTCTCGGTTAATGACATTTAATTAAGCAACCTTTTTTCAAAAACATTTTTTTATGGTTTCGATTGCACCAAATTATGTGAGTGATGATGATAATGGTATTCATGAATACACTTTTATGAAATCTGTGGATTTAAACTCAATCCAATGTAATGAAAATTGCATTCATAACATAATTATCAATTTTAAAGTTTATGTATATTGTAACGCCCATAAAATAAAGGGTTTATTTCATAGAATAGTAACCAAGTTTCAATTTTGTTCTCCTAAAGTCACTCAAACTTTTTTTGCTTAACAAAAACCATCCAACTTTCATTTTTGTTCCAATCCTATGTAATTTACGTGTTCTAGCAGGTTACCAAGTAAATTGGACTTGTTAATTTAATTAATCTTTATTTAAATTAATCCTTAATTGAAATAATCTTTATTAATTTTTTATTTAACTAATCTTTATTTAAAATAATATCTAATTAAAATAATCTTTATTAATCTATATTTAGTTAATCTTTATTTAATTCAATTCCTAGGAAGTTAACAGGTAAACTTGATTTTTTTATTTAATTCAATCCTAATTAAAATAATTAATGTTTCACTCGTATAAACCCATCACAATATTGTGATTGAATTGCACAAAACCTTTTTTTTCCTATCGTATAATTTTATTCATCAACTAAATCATCATTTTTTTCTCTTTTGATTTTGGGTTTTAAGAAATGAGTCTCTTTTTATGGGTTTTTGTTTAACCCTAAAAAAAACACAAAAAAAGAAAGAGAAAGCTCAACGACAGGAAAGCAACAAGTTTTCTTTTTATGGGTTTTTGTGTAACCCTATAAAAACACAAAAAAGAAAGATAGAAAATAAACTCAACGAGAGGAAAACAGCAAGTTCTCTTTTTAATTATGGGTTTTCCGTTTAACTCTTTTTAAGGGTTTTTGTTTAACTCTACATCCAACCCAGCGTGTAACAAGCCAGCAAGAGGAAAATAGCAAAGGTGATTTCCATGTGCAAAATAAGCTGATAAATCTAGATCAAGAGTTCATAAATAAGCCGGTAAATTACATACAGATTAGTTAATGAAAAAAATTAAACATAAAGATTAATAAATAAAAAGATTAAATAAATATTAAACATAAAGATTAATTAAATAAAAAAAATTAATAAAAGATTATTTTAATTAGGAATTGAATTAAATAAAGATTAACTAAGTAAAAAATTAAATTTACCTGGTAACCTGCTAGAACAGGTAAATTACATAGGATTGAAACAAAAATGAAAGTTGGGTGGTTTTTGTTAAACAAAAAAAGTTTGAGTGACTTTAGGAGAACAAAATTGAAACTTGGTTACTATTCTATGAAATAAACCCTAAAATAAAAGGGAAAGTTAAACCGAATAATAGGACCAATTACACACTTACATGAAAAAAAAACCCAACATGACAATGTAGTAGAGTTTACATCATAAAAGATTGACAGTAGCAAAGAATCTGTTAATCTATACCAAATCAAGGTTAAGGTAACAACCGCACATTGCTACAATCGGCAAAAGACTTAGGTGGCGTTTGGTTCGCTGGAATGTTTTTAAAGGAATTGGAATCCTCAAGGAATTGGAATCCTGATGGAATTGGAATCCAATTCCATATTCTGTTTGGTTGGCAGGAAATGGAATTGGAATCCAATTCCATAATCTGTTTAGTTAGCAGAAATGTCTGATGGAATTGGAATTTAGATATGTAAAATAACAGAATTACCCTTCTTCTGTTTTTTTTTGTTTTTCAGTTTGTTTTATAACTTATATATAAAGAATATGTTATATAAATTATACAATATTAAGATTTCATTTTATAGATTAAACATTCAGTTCAATAAATTATAAAAAAAACATGCTAATAAAATCATAACTAAATATCATTTTAATTTCATGCATTCATTTCAATCCAAGATATAACAATCTTTTAATAATAAAAATATATTAATATATAAATTACAAAATATTTATATATGATATTAATATTATAGAGGAAAGTTCAATTGTGAACCACTTTTTTGTTGTGAACGTGAGGACAACCGAGAGCGCGACACGTGGCGGATGACTAGGCGCCACGTCGGTTTTGAGTGTGGTCCCCCCCTTTAATTCAATGCCCTCCCCATGAATCGCGCCTAGTCATCCGCCGTGGATCTGACGTGGCGCCTAGTCATCCGCCACGTGTCGCGCTCTCGGTTGTCCTCATGTTCACAACCAAAAAGTGGTTCACATTTGAACCCACCCCTAATATTATATATATATATTATAAATATATATTTATATATGATAATGTATATTATATATACATATATCTTATAATATATATATATATTATAATGTATATTATATATAAATATATTTCTTATATAATATTATATAATTATAACTATATATATTGTAATATTTTTATATGTTAAATATTATATTATAATTATATATATTATATATATATATATATGAGTTTCATCCAGTGAATATTCATAAGATAAATATGAAATTTCATATTATGAATCTGATTTTCATGAATATGAAGTTTCATATTCATAATATGAATATGAATTTTCATATTTATTATATGAAACTTCATATTCATAAGATGAATATGAAATTTGATAATATGAATCTGAAGTTCGTATTCATATTATAAATGAACCGTGAACTTTTTTTGAAAAATGACGATCATGCCCTTTATAGCTATTTTCAGATCAAAGGCTTAGATTAGTCCTCTAGTTTACACAAATTATTTGGTTTTCTCTAGAAGGCCCATCTAGAGGAATAATAATAAAAAAAACCTTTTATTGTGGAAAACTTGAGGACCTAATCTCAACTATTAAAAACTTTAAATCAATGGTCATGATCATAAGGAGCACATGGTAACATTGTTTCTATTTTTTATACAAGCACACCTGATTATAAACCATATGGGCATTTTAAGCATTTATGTAATTTACTCTTATGATTTAATTAACAAAGAAAGTGACGTATAGAAACCTGCAATTCCTATTCCATTTCCCATTTTCATAACCTCCAAACCAACACCATTTTCATAACCTACAAACTAACACCACCTTACTCCACTCCGGCCGCCACCGCCGTCGCCGCCACCATCGCACAACCACCACCGTCTACCTCTGATCAAATATCCAGTTCCGTTCTGATTTGCTGCCACCGCAACCGCCACCGCGGTCGCCGCCGTCGCCACCGCCGCCACCACCATCATCGTTCTCCACCACCGCCGTCCTCCTCCTCCACCACCGCCGTCCTCCTCCTCCACCACCACCGCCATCGTCCTCCATCAGATCTGGTAAGTTCTAATTAAAACCCCCAATTTTTAGGGTTCTTGAGATTTTTTCCAAAATTAGGTTAGTTTGATTCAATTTTGGAGATTGTTGTTTCACAAAAGTTGTTTGTAATCTTGATTCGAGCAACATATCTGAATTTTAACATTTTTATGAAGATTTTAGGAAATCATTCTTGAAAAATTAGAGTTTTTGAAGTTGTGTTCTTGAGTGTTTATCATTTTCGTTTTGCAGATTCATCAGTGTTCTTGAAGGCTGAATGGACGATGATGTGAAGATTCATTAGATGAATTTAAATGTAAACATACATTTGTTTGTATTCATTAGATGAATCTACATGTAAATGGACATTTGGTTTTGTATTCATTAGGTGAATATAAATGTATATGGACATTTTGTTTTATATTCATAAGTTGAACTAGGAGACCGAACCGCGCGTTGCGCAGTATGTAAATGTCATTCCTAGAATTTAAAAAAAAATACTATCATTATTTTTAATGTAAAAAATTGTGTTACAAATCTATATGTAATATTTATAATGATGAAGTTTAATGTATATGCGGTGTTGATAAAGTTTTTATAAAATATTGTAGTTAAATGAGCTGATGATCAAATAGCATATATGAAATCAATAAAGAATTGATATTAGACTTGATGTGAAGTTGCCTCATTATCTTTAACTGTTTCTTTTGAGTTCTTATATGTATAATAAAGTAATAAGTAATAATTCTTTTGAGTTCTAATATGTAAAATAAAGTAATAACTAATAAGTCTTATATTGACATACGTTATAATCGACTCAAATAATAAAAAAAATATTTGAAACTATTGTTTATAACAATGAGATATATAATGAATATTTTTTGTCATAAATCATAATATATCGATTTATCCCAACATAATATTCCCATAAAATATTTATATTCACCATGCAAGTAGAGTAGTGCTTTCTAATTTTGTATAATTGTAGGACATTTTAGTAATTTACTTGCAATTATTGTAATGTGTTGTTTAACTTTGACTAAAACACTTCTTCAAGCCCCTTTCCCAACCAACGATCGGTCGAAAAGTAACAATAATCTTCAGTATTGTGATCACTTTGGCTATATGCGAGTCTAATTGAGTTGTTAATATTTCGTGTTAGAGCTTTTTTCTCTTTGCTTGAGGTTGTTTTTCTTCATAACTTATATCTTGAAAAAAAGGTTTTATATTAGTTCTAATTCAATTCTTTTGCATACTTTTATTTCAATTTAAATTAAAAAACAAAATTGAAATAACTATAAATTATTAATTGTAGTAAGTTATCGTTTCGAAACTGAAAAAACTATATATTATTGATAGTAGCAGGTTTTTTTCCTAATTTTATTTATTTGTGTATTTTAGTTATATATATAAATATATATATACACACATACGAACAAAAGTTTGGTTGTGAACTCATGTTGAATGTGACATGTATCATTCTTTCATCCATCCTCACGTTCACAATGAACTCACCCCTACATATGTTTCTATCTATTTTTTTACATATTGGTAGTTGATTCTCATAACTTATAATTTTGATTGTAATTTTAATTATATGTATTGATTCTATTAATTGTTTTTAACTGTATGTATTTATTTAATTAATGATATTAAATTTAATAAATGTTTATTAATTTATTAATAAGAGAGTTAGTAACTATATATTAATTTTATTTAGTAGTACTAAATGTAATAAATATTTCACTTATTAAAGAAATGAATAATAATAATATTTTTAAGTTTATATATTGGTTCAAAGTTTTTAATTTAATTGAAATTTAAACATTAATCTTATTGGAAAATTAATACATGTAATATATATACATGTATATATATATATTATAGTTAAAATTGATTAAAACTTGTATGGTTGGTCATTTAGAAATATACTTTTTAATAAGATATCAAATAATAATAGTATTTTAATTTTATATAGTGGTTCAAACTTTATATGTTAATTGAAATTTAGATATTTTATTTTATTAGGAATAATACATATCAACATGTATGTTATAGTAAAAAAAGATTAAAACTCATATAGTGTTAGAAATATTTGTTAGTTGTGTCAATTTTGTAATTTCCTAAACTTAGTTGTCTTTTATGTAACTTGTAATTAAAGGCCCAAGTGTTTAGGCCCATTCAATTTTTAAAGCCTAGTCCATTAGAACCTTAGTATAAATAGGTGATTATCATTTCATTTGTATTTCTTGATTCTCTCATCATATCAATGGAATGCAATGTATCCTAAATTCTTGTACTTATCATATACATCATTTTGTCTAAGTGTTCTTGATTTGATTGATTTGGCACCCACAATTGGTATCAGAGCCTGCCACTTGCTCTTGATCCGTTGTGTTCTGGTTCTGGTGAAATCGATTCTTCAGACCTCAAGCATCGGGTACCGGGTCTACTCTTCAGACTTGGATTTTTTTTGGGCGTCAAGTACTTTCTTCAGACTAGAGTTTCCAGAATTTCTCTAAGTCTTCCTTCAATACCCAACACCCAATACTCATCACTACATCCAACCTTCAGATCTGAACCTGACCCCCAGATCTGGACCCCGACCTCCAGAACTGAATCATTTTTCAAGATTTTCACAAGTCTTGAGACCTTTCACCAACCAATTCACCTGATCATACTAAGTGGTTTAAGATCCACAATCAATCTTTAATCATGAACCCACGTGATGCATTAGCGATCGGGTCCGACACCCGTCCTCCGGTACTGTTCCGTGGAGACTTTTCGCAATGGAAGTCACGATTCCTAGACTTTGTGGCAAAGCAACCTCTTCACAAGCAAATCATGGAGTCTCTCGAGAATGGACCCGTGAAGTACTACACTGAAATTCCAGCAGTCCCTGATGGTAATCCACCTATTGTAGGAGGTATAGTGGAAAAGGATGAAACAAACTTCACCCCTGAAGAAGCCAACCGAGTCAGAGGTGACATTCTTGCCAAGTCCTATCTCATTCAGAGCCATGAGATATATGCTAACATTGACTGCAATGACACCGGAAAGGCTATGTGGGATGAGATCACTAGCCTAATGCATGGGACTGAGAAAGGCATACAGATGAAAAGAACTAATCTATTGACTAAGTTTGCTACCTTCAAAGGTCGAGAGGGAGAATTGCTAGAAGATACCTACCACAGGTTCTGTACCATGATCAATGAGCTCCGGAAGAACAACCTCAAGAAGTCTCAGTTGGATATCAATATCTGTAACACCCCATTTTTTTACCTTTGTTATTTAAAATCAGATATAGCTAGCTTTTCTTTTATTTTGTTAGATAAGGATTTGGTTTTTATATTTATTTATTTAAAAGGGTTTGAGTTGGTTAGGGATAGGGTTAAGTAGACTTTATCAAGTAAAAGTAGGGTAGGTTGTTTCTTCTTTCACATATCAAACGTGAGTGACAAGTTGAGAGAGAGATAGAGAGGAGAAGCCGACGGGAGTTGCCGGAACAGTTGTGTGTGGTCGCCGGAAATAGGAGCAAAGGTTGTGAGTCGTCGCAAGGTAAGGGGTAAACCCCCCTCGTTCGTTTCTGTTTTGTGTGTCGTGTGCGTGGCTCTCCGGCGACGCCGCTGTGACACCCGCCTTGGGTGGCAGTTGGCGGCTGTGGTTCATGGTCGTGGGTTTCGGTGGTGGTTGGCTGCGATTAGCGGCGATGGCCGGCCGCCGCCAGTCGCTGGTGCGTGAGCGGTGGTTCCGATCGCTCCGGCAAGGATCGGAGGCGTCGGTGTCTGGAGCCACGGCGGGGTCAGCGGAGGCCCCGTTGGGTTGTTGTTGTTGAACCGTGCGACAGCGGTGGTTCGACGGCGTCAGGTTGCGGCCGTCGCTGTCCAGCGGCGGTGCGTCGGCATCGTCGGTGGCCGTTCACGGCTGTGTGCGGCAGTGGATGGCTTTGGCCGACCGCTGACCGTTGGGTTGATGGTTGTTAATATATATATTATATATATATATGATTATAGGTACGATAATGAAGATGATGTCTGTTGTGGTTTTATAAGTTAAAGTTTTTTTAACTTTTAAATATATATATATATATATATATATATGTTCAAGGATGTTGTTAATATATACATATATATATATATATGTACGTTGTTGAATGTTGATGATGTTGTTATTGTCAGATGTTGTCTTTTTTTTACAATTAAATATACATATAATCAATTATATGTGTACGATGGTGATGGTGTTGTTAGTTTGTTATTTTTCTTAAAAAAAAGGGTTATCTTTTTATATATAACATTTAAATATACATATATATAGTTATTATTTTTTTAAAAAAAAGAAAAACTATATACATATATATAAATATATTTATCTAGGTTTAATTCGGGTTAGTCTAGGGTTGTTAGACTGGCTAAGTGTTGTCGGGGTTAACCATTGTCCGTAGTTGTGAAGGGCGCGAGTCGGGTCGCGTTTAAACCGTTTAGACCCGCTTGACGTCCGCGGTTCTCGTATAGGATTTCAACATTTAACACTTTCACAAAGTGGTTGAGTTAATTTAAGGTTTGGATTAATTAGATAATTATAGGGATTGTTTGGGAATATTAGTAATAATTATAATTGTTAAAAATTATTCCAGGTTTGCTGTGATTTGTTCGTGGTTTGACGTTCTGCAATTAAGGTGAGTTACGTTATGCATGAATTATGATATTGTATGTATGTGTGCACTTTATAGTGTGGATAGGGAACCACATGCCCTTGGTGAGTTGTGGGGGCCGACCCGTGTCCTAACTGACGGGCGAAAGGGAATCCACATGCCCTTGGTGAGTTGTGGGGGCCGACCCGTGTCCAAACTGACGGGAGTGGTATGACCTCATGAGAGTCGAGTTTTGCTTGGTTTAAATGTATGAGATATGTGATATTTTTGATTGCTTGGGAACCTATATCGGTATATGTGCATGTGATATCGTGGTTTGTGTGTGACGCTAGCTCACTAAGCGTTTTTCGCTTACCCGATAGTTGTTATCCTTTTTTTTTCAGGTGCCGTTTCGGCTAAGGATAAGGGCAAAGCTCCAGCGTGACTCTGCGGTGACGGTTCCGACGGCACTTGACTGTTTATTGATACTATTTATACTTTGGATTTTTCTTTTATTGTTAACATTGGTTTCGTGTTGGGTTTTGAGACGATGGTTCCTAAATTCATTTTTAATTAGTGGTGAGAAACTTCATTTATTTTAGAATATTTTCTATAAAAGTTGTTTTTGAAAAGTGGCTTTACAACTTGGTATCAGAGCATGGTTTAAGAGAATCAGCGCGTACGTTTGCGAGCGTGCGTGTGGTTGGACTTAAACCAAGCGGTTTTGGGAAACAATGAGTCAAAGGTCGGAATCGTCAGCGGAGCTTCAGGTTGGGGGTGAGCTATGTATACGGTTATTATATTGAATATTATTTGCATGCTAATTTTTGGTTGATGATAAGTACGACACTTATATGATTTTGTGTGGTTAAATGTTGTTTAATTATCTGCTTAGTCGAGACAATGGGGCTGTTGAGGATGGTATCATGACTAAGCTTATACGGTGATATGTCGGGAAAGGGTCATGAGGCATGTTCTTGTTTGATTGTTGCCAAGTGATCCCGACCCGGCTATCATATGGAACGGTTATAGTGGCGCGGGCCCAAATAATAGCACCACTATAAACGTTTGTATGGGTTTGGAATTGATTAAGTCTTGGGAGCTTCATTAGCTTGACGATAGTAAGAAATCGTTGAGATGTGCTTGAATGGGATTAAATGATTTTGTATGTACCATGTGGGTATTGATGCGATCTAGTTCGTAGGTGGTATGAGCACTAATGACTAGTGTTAAGTACCTGCATGGGCTCTAGATATGATAGGGGAGCGTAGTGTGTCTCACTAGTTGATGATGATTGAATGAGGTTGATTGATGCTTGTAGTACTTACATGAGTAGAGCAAGGGATCTAGTCTATAGAGTTGCATGCGCACTAATGACTGGTAGTTGCAGGAACTTGAGTGATGGGTAGTGAGTGTAGGTGGACACTCTAGTTGTAAATACAAGTATTGCCTCGAGTTAGGCATGTTTCTAAAGTAGTCCTTGTTGGGTGTTCGGAGTAGTGTCCGTAAGAAATCGTTCGACCAATAGGGACTAATAAGGCTGTGTAAATAGACTGCTTATTTACACTCGGTGGATTATGAGCACCGGAATGGATTCCTTGTTCCTCATTTGTACATGTATATTCGATCGTTAACCTATATTGCGTTTATGTGATATGTTACATATGTGTACGAACTCTTTACGTTTTCATTCGTGTCATTCGATCTATTCGTTTCGTACTTATTGTGATTTAGTTCACCAAAGTTATTGTGTGTTTCCGTTCATTTTGTTGTTCGCTGAACGGACGTCTTCCTTCGATTTTACATTTAGAAACATCACATTATAATTATTTATAAGCTGCTGGAAATTCTTTTTAAAAATTTCGTGTTACTTGTAAAAATCATAACTAATTGCTCGTTTATCGGATTTAGTCATACGATACGTTTTTGAAAACCCCCACCAGTGTACTACAAATTACTGTCACACGAACAACCTGTGATTTTTATGCTAAAGTGTCCAAAATCTAAGTTTTCCGAAACAGCTCCTGTTTTTAGACGAGAACAACGCAACCGTTTTCAAAAAAATTCGTACTGGCTTCATTTTAAACCCGATTCAGTTGATTCTTGATTCGTTGTAATCCTACGACGTTGATCTAAAACTTCCGTTTAGACATGCTTTTCTAGAAACCATCGAAAATATGTTAAATTGTTTGATTTCTAAATGTATAAAATGCTGAAAATAGTACGACTCGAATTTCTAATAGCCATGAGTATAAAAAATTCACATTCTACATTTATGTTGGATTTGCTGTACGGATATCTTATTTCATTTCGATTACATGCTTCGTTTACACATGGATATATGAAAATTTAAGATTTCGTTTAACCCAGGTTGATTAATGCTTTATTATTCAATCGTCCCCACCGTTTATTCTTTCCACTCATGGTTGGTTGACTATGATCCTAGAGCAGTATGGTTGAATATGAGTTAGTGCATGTTGTTGGATTTAGTTTTTGGTGGTCGGTAGAGGGGGGTTGGTCAGTGCGTTCTTGGGAGTCTGAACCAGTTTTGCGAGAGCGTTATCCAAAGTTTTTCTCAGATTGATTTCGGGGACGAAATCCTGGTAAGTGGGGGAGAGTTGTAACACCCCATTTTTTTACCTTTGTTATTTAAAATCAGATATAGCTAGCTTTTCTTTTATTTTGTTAGATAAGGATTTGGTTTTTATATTTATTTATTTAAAAGGGTTTGAGTTGGTTAGGGATAGGGTTAAGTAGACTTTATCAAGTAAAAGTAGGGTAGGTTGTTTCTTCTTTCACATATCAAACGTGAGTGACAAGTTGAGAGAGAGATAGAGAGGAGAAGCCGACGGGAGTTGCCGGAACAGTTGTGTGTGGTCGCCGGAAATAGGAGCAAAGGTTGTGAGTCGTCGCAAGGTAAGGGGTAAACCCCCCTCGTTCGTTTCTGTTTTGTGTGTCGTGTGCGTGGCTCTCCGGCGACGCCGCTGTGACACCCACCTTGGGTGGCAGTTGGCGGCTGTGGTTCATGGTCGTGGGTTTCGGTGGTGGTTGGCTGCGATTAGCGGCGATGGCCGGCCGCCGCCAGTCGCTGGTGCGTGAGCGGTGGTTCCGATCGCTCCGGCAAGGATCGGAGGCGTCGGTGTCTGGAGCCACGGCGGGGTCAGCGGAGGCCCCGTTGGGTTGTTGTTGTTGAACCGTGCGACAGCGGTGGTTCGACGGCGTCAGGTTGCGGCCGTCGCTGTCCAGCGGCGGTGCGTCGGCATCGTCGGTGGCCGTTCACGGCTGTGTGCGGCAGTGGATGGCTTTGGCCGACCGCTGACCGTTGGGTTGATGGTTGTTAATATATATATTATATATATATATATGATTATAGGTACGATAATGAAGATGATGTCTGTTGTGGTTTTATAAGTTAAAGTTTTTTTAACTTTTAAATATATATATATATATATATATGTTCAAGGATGTTGTTAATATATACATATATATATATGTACGTTGTTGAATGTTGATGATGTTGTTATTGTCAGATGTTGTCTTTTTTTTACAATTAAATATACATATAATCAATTATATGTGTACGATGGTGATGGTGTTGTTAGTTTGTTATTTTTCTTAAAAAAAGGGTTATCTTTTTATATATAACATTTAAATATACATATATATAGTTATTATTTTTTAAAAAAAAAGAAAAACTATATACATATATATAAATATATTTATCTAGGTTTAATTCGGGTTAGTCTAGGGTTGTTAGACTGGCTAAGTGTTGTCGGGGTTAACCATTGTCCGTAGTTGTGAAGGGCGCGAGTCGGGTCGCGTTTAAACCGTTTAGACCCGCTTGACGTCCGCGGTTCTCGTATAGGATTTCAACATTTAACACTTTCACAAAGTGGTTGAGTTAATTTAAGGTTTGGATTAATTAGATAATTATAGGGATTGTTTGGGAATATTAGTAATAATTATAATTGTTAAAAATTATTCCAGGTTTGCTGTGATTTGTTCGTGGTTTGACGTTCTGCAATTAAGGTGAGTTACGTTATGCATGAATTATGATATTGTATGTATGTGTGCACTTTATAGTGTGGATAGGGAACCACATGCCCTTGGTGAGTTGTGGGGGCCGACCCGTGTCCTAACTGACGGGCGAAAGGGAATCCACATGCCCTTGGTGAGTTGTGGGGGCCGACCCGTGTCCAAACTGACGGGAGTGGTATGACCTCATGAGAGTCGAGTTTTGCTTGGTTTAAATGTATGAGATATGTGATATTTTTGATTGCTTGGGAACCTATATCGGTATATGTGCATGTGATATCGTGGTTTGTGTGTGACGCTAGCTCACTAAGCGTTTTTCGCTTACCCGATAGTTGTTATCCTTTTTTTTTCAGGTGCCGTTTCGGCTAAGGATAAGGGCAAAGCTCCAGCGTGACTCTGCGGTGACGGTTCCGACGGCACTTGACTGTTTATTGATACTATTTATACTTTGGATTTTTCTTTTATTGTTAACATTGGTTTCGTGTTGGGTTTTGAGACGATGGTTCCTAAATTCATTTTTAATTAGTGGTGAGAAACTTCATTTATTTTAGAATATTTTCTATAAAAGTTGTTTTTGAAAAGTGGCTTTACAATATCCAGTTCATCAACTCACTCAGGTCTGAATGGAGGAGATTTGCTTCCAATCTTCAACAGAACCGCAACTTGGAAGATCTTGATATTCATGAGTTGTTTGAATTGCTGAATCATAACCAAGATGAGGTACTTGAAATACTTGGTACCGAGAAGAAACCAGAAAAGTATACCGATCCACTTGCCTTAGTCGTTGACAGAAGACAATACTCATCTGGGAGATCATCAAGATATGAAAAAGACTATGACATTCCTTCCGACATCGGTGAAAGAGGAAGTGAATCTGATGAAGAGGTGAGTGATATGAAGAAAGCATTGGCATTGATCACCAGAACAATGGCCAAAAGAACTTCAAGGAAACCTTTGTCTTCCAACAATCATAGGTATTCCAGTGGCAGAAGGTATGAAGCTCGGGACAGGTATGAACCAAAGAATGATGCTCGAAGGTATGAGAGGGTAACTGAGACAGATAACAGGAGGTATGATGATCAAAGAGATAGGAGGTATGAAGAGCCGAGGGAGAGAAGATATGAAGAAAGAAGGTATGAGGATCCCAGAGATAGAAGATTTGATGAATCAAAGAGGTATGAAAGAAAACCTGAGCCAAGGAGGTATGAACAAGGAGGTAGAACTGACTACCAGAAGCCTGAGGAAGCTGCTAAACCAGAAGACAAGGGCAAAGAGGTGAAGAAAGCTGATGGAGGACCAACCTGCTTCAAGTGTGGAAAGCCTGGTCATTTTGCTAAGAATTGTACCAATCATGTTTCAAAGTATGACTACTACAAAAACAAGATGAACCTGGCCAAAAGACAAGACGAGGGACATGCCTTGTTAGCTGAAGATGAAGCCTGGTTGCAGATGTCCAGTGATGATGAGGAAAGAGGACTTGTTTGCATGCTAGCTCAAGATGACGCGTGGAATGTGGATAGTGATGAAGGAAAGAAAGATCAACTGTGCTTGATGGCTGATGTAGAGGAACAGTATTCAGAAGACAGTGATAGGGATTACCATGATGTTGACTCAGATCATTCCGATTCATCTTCTGAGGTACTTCCTGATCCATATATTGAACTTGAAAATCAAGTAAAAAGTCTCGCACAAAAGGTATCTGAGTACGAAAATAAGATCAAACAAGCTAACAAACGAACCACAATTGTTGAATCCAAATTAGCTAGTGAGCATGCCTTAGTTGTAAAATTCTCTACTGACTCTTGCAAACAAAACCTTAGAAGATAAAGTTGCCAGTCTGAATGATAACATCTCAGACTTGCAAAAGAAGCTTCATGAGGCTGAAGTTTTGAGTAGAGAAAGTTTACAAAAATATGAAGTGATTTTTGCTCAAAGAACAAACCTTTTTGCTAAAATAAAAGACATGGAGGACAAATTTTTAAAGAGAGGCCAGACTGATCAAACCATTCACATGAATCAACCCAAAGAGTTCAATTATTACAATCCAAAGGAAGGCATTGGATATAAAAGTCCATGCTACCTGAAGCGTGCCATATCCAAGACTCCTACCTTGTATGATCTGAGGTACATGAGTCTTGGATACAAAATTATTTTCATGAAAGAGTCTGATGACCCTGAACAGTTGAAGGAAATTGAGAAGAAAGAAAAAGCTAGAAAAACCAAACAATCATTTCCCTTCAACTATTCATCTCTCAATGCCAGCTATGCAACGCGTGAGATTCCTTTGTCTAAGGACTACACGCCTAGCTATACTGAGGATGAGATGAATCAGGGAGTTCCAATCCTTGAAAAAGTTTACAAAGATAACCAAACCTTTTATGAAAAAAGGATTGCTAAACTGGAGGCTGAGCTAGAGGATGAGAGGCGCATGAGCCTTAGGGAAAAGGACCTATTCTTGAGTAAAATCAATGAATTGGAGAAAGCCCTCAAATCCAAAAGCACACCAACAGCAAGTCAATCCACCTTTGGAACTCGTGATAACTCACGTCATCATCACCATAGATGGAATGTGAATGCATTAGATTTTAGACCTTCAAGTACCTCTTCTACAAACTCTAAATCCATGGTACTAAGGTCTCCAATCTGCACCACCATTTCATACATGGAAGACTTAGCGTATATGGCACCTAAATCAACGGTACAAATTTCTGAAATTGTATCGGATGATAGTACCAATAGGGTTGGTGAGAATGGTAGATCATCAGGCCAATCTAAACCAGGAAACAAGGCTCCTCCTAAACTATCCCGGAAAGCCAAAGGGAAGGACAAATTGGTCACCCCTGAGTCTGAAGTTGCGAGTTCATCTCGTACCAATGTGAATGTTCCTAAGAAAAACAGACGTTTTTGAAAACGAAAGAATGCTACCAAACCAAAGGAACAATCACATAACTTCACTCCGAAGAAAAATGCCTCACATACTCATTCTCCAAATGTCAAAGGTACTAATCATCGTTCTCCAAATGTGACAGATCAAAATATGAGAAATGGCAGGCGTAAGAACAAGGAGAGTGGATCAAAAGAAGGCAGTCATCCGAAGCCATTTGCACATAAGCCTAGTTTCGTGAAAAACAATTTTTCCAATTTTGTATATCATAGAACTAATAGGCCTGTACCACGAACTCCATTTCAATGTTATGAATGTGAACATATTGTTTATGGATGTCATAGCAATTTTCGTTGTCAAAATCAATTTAGATTTGGGTACTGTGAAAATGCTTTCGTGAATGATTACTTTGTTCCTAACTATCATGGATTCTACAATCATGGTTATCACCATACTCATAACAAGAGACCTAATCCAAAACCCAAACAAAACTCTCCACCTAAGGGCAAACAGGAACATGTATCCAAACCTGCTAATCCTAATCAGAAAGGACCCATTCCCAAATGGGTACCTAAAAATGCTTCTCCGTGATTTTGCAGGACGGTCATGTGTGGTACATGGATTCAGGGTGTTCCAAGCACATGACCGGAAGGAAGGAACTTCTCGCTAACTTCAAACAAAAATATGGCGGGAACGTTCGGTTTGGGAATAAGCTTTCAGCACCAATAATGGGATATGATGATATCCTTCATCATAAAATCACCATCAATAAAGTAGC
The DNA here is from genome assembly GCA_030169165.1 of Centaurea solstitialis. Lineage (NCBI taxonomy): Eukaryota > Viridiplantae > Streptophyta > Magnoliopsida > Asterales > Asteraceae > Centaurea > Centaurea solstitialis. Next base: position 30,489,504 of record CM058044.1, on the reverse strand, counting down.
CTATGTGGAAGGCCTGAGTCACAACCTGCTCAGCATTGGAAAGTTCTGTGACAAGAAACTTGAGGTTAACTTTCGGGAAACAAGATGTTGTGTCAGGACATATGATGGACAGGAACTCATTGAGGGTACTCGCAGGTCGAATCTCTACACCGTCAATTTCCGGAAACAACGACCATTCACAGAAGTATGTCTTCTCTCAAAAGCAACTTTTAATCAGAACGTGTTGTGGCACCGGAGCTATCCCACCTGAATTATGCTACAATTAATCAACTAGCTAAGACAGGATTGGTGACTGGTCTCCCCTCCTTGAGGTTCACCAAGGAACAATTGTGCTCAGCATGTGAGATGGGGAAGATCAAGAAATCTTCGCACAAGCTGAAAGTGGAACACAACACCTCTAAACCACTTCAGCTCCTCCATATGGACTTGTGCGGACCAATGCGTGTACAAAGCATCAACGGGAGGAAGTATGTACTGGTAATTGTGGATGACTTCTCAAGATATACATGGGTGAACTTTCTCAGAAGTAAGGATGGTGCTTCAGACATCATCATTTCTTTCATCAGGAATGTGCAGGTCAGACTACAACTTCCTGTTCAAGTGATTCGCACCGACAATGGCACTGAATTCAAGAATCGCAAGCTTGACTCATTTCTTGATTCTGTCGGCATCACTCACTCCTTTTCGGCTGCCCGAACACCTCAACAAAATGGGGTTGTTGAGAGAAAGAACCGTACCCTAGTGGAAGCTGCACGCACCATGTTGACATTCTCCAAGCTTCCGCTACACTTCTGGGCTGAAGCCGCTGCGTCTGCCTATTTCACCCAAAACCGGTCCCTTATTACCAAAAGGTTCATGAAGACTCCGTATGAATTGGTGTACAATCGACCTCCCAGCATCAAATTCTTCAGAGTTTTTGGTTGTGAATGCTATGTGAAAAATGATAAAGATAATCTTGACAAGATCAGTCCAAAGGGTGATGAGGGTGTTTTCATTGGATATGCCAAGGACTCTCCGTCCTACCGTGTGTACAACAAGAAAACAAGATGTGTGGTTGAGAGCACAAATGTGGATTTTGAAGAAGGCATTGAAGAAGACCCTACACCAGCTCCAGTTACACCAGGAATCTCTGGTGTCCTGGCGTCTGATCAACTTCATGGCAATCCCATGACTTCTTCTTCATCGGCGAACAAACCATCTTCTTCTAACTCTAATACTTGTGATTTGGATGAATTGTTTGAATTCTTTTATAAAGAATTGCCTGCACCTGCTAATATTGCTCTTCCTGTTCCTGCAGTTGTACAACCAGCACCTCATGTCATGGTCTCTACCACTGACATTTCATCTTCCAACCTCCAAGGCACTTCATCATCATCGTCTGCTTCAGCATCACCAAGTTCTAGAGTATCTCCTGCACCTGCTGAGGGGGAACCTTCCCACACCCTCCAGCAGGCCCCGGTGGTGAATGTTCCAAGTCCTCAAAGTGGTGCTTCCTCCACAATGCCTACTACAAGTCAACATCAAGGCATTCCTTCACCTGCTCCACAAGTGGCAGGTCCCAGTACAAGCACTACTCCACCTGCTCCACAAGTGGCAGGTCCCAGTACAAGCACCACTCCACCTGCTCCACAAGTGGCAGGTCCCAGTACAAGCACCACTCCACCTGCTCCACAAGTGGCAGGTCCCAGTACCACTACTCCACCTGCTCCACAAGTAGCAGGTCCCAGTACCACTACTCAACCTGCTCCACAAGTGGCAGGTCCCAATTCAACCGCTCAACCTACTCCACAAGCTGCTGGCCCCTCACTTGTCTCTTCAGACACACCAGCAGCTCCTGGTCCCATTGTTATACAATCTCAAGTGCCACCTACTGTTACCACTCTAGCAACGACCAGACGTGAACCTGAGTTCTAAATCGATCTGAGGATAGAACCTTTACCCCCTCCAACCTTACCCCATACAACCAAGTGGACGCGAGCTCATCCACTCCAACAAGTGATTGGCAGCAAGTCTGCACCAGTCAAGACAAGGTCTGCAACTCAAAATGAGTGCCTTTTTGCAGCTTTCTTATCAAGACATGAACCTTCGAACGTGACGGAAGCACTTGATATCTCTGACTGGGTGACCGCCATGCAAGAGGAGCTGAATCAATTTGAAGGCCTGGGTGTCTGGAGACTTGTACCTAGACCAAAGAACAAGACAATCATCGATCTGAAGTGGATCTTCAAGAACAAGAAGGATGAAGATGGGATTGTAACCAGAAACAAAGCTCGTCTATTAGCCAAGGGATTCAAGCAACAAGCGGGAATTGATTATGATGAAACATTCGCACCGGTGGCCAGAATTGAAGCCATTCGGATCTTCTTAGCCTATGCCGCTCACAAGAACTTCACTGTCTACCAGATGGACGTGAAAACTGCCTTTCTCAACGGCGAACTGAAAGAAGAAGTTTATGTCTCTCAACTTGAAGGCTTTGTTGATCGTACCAAGCCTAATCATGTCTACATCCTAGACAAGGCTCTTTACGGGTTGAAGCAAGCTCCCCGTGCCTGGTATGATCATCTCTCCAATGCACTACTAGACAATGGTTTCTACAAAGGTAAAATCGATCCTACTCTTTTCATCAAGACCGAAGGTGATGATATCTTGTTAGTTCAAATTTATGTCGATGATATCATATTTGGTTCTACTAACTCAGATATGTGCACTTGGTTCAGTGATCTCATGACCACCAGGTTTGAGATGAGTATGCTCCGGGAGTTGTCCTTCTTTTTGGGACTTCAAGTTCTACAAAAACTTGATGGCATTTTGATTAATCAATCGAAATACATCGGTGATCTTTTAAAACGTTTTCATATGGACACTTCTTCCGTTGCTAAAACTCCTATGGCCTCGGGCACTTTGATCGGTGCTGACCCAAAAGGGAAGCCTGTAGATCAAAAGACTTATAGAGCCATCATTGGTTCTTTGTTGTATCTGACTGCTAGTAGACCGGATATTATGTTCGCTACTTGTTTTTGTGCTCGTTTTCAGGCAAACCCAAAGGAATCACACATGATGGCAGTCAAACGCATCCTTCGGTACCTGAAAGGCACACCCAACCGTGGGTTGTGGTACCCAAAGGAGTCGGTATTTGAGCTTGTCGCGTTTTCGGATGCGGACCATGGAGGTTGTCAACTGGACCGGAAAAGTACTTCAGGCCATGTCCAGTTCTTGGGTGATAAGCTAGTAAGTTGGGGATCAAAGAAACAACACTGTGTTTCTACATCCACGGCTGAGGCGGAGTATGTCGCCGCTGCCAGCTGCTGCTCCCAAGTGTTGTGGATGCGGAGCCAGCTCCGAGACTATGGTTACAATTTCAACCATATACCCATCTACTACGACTCCAAAAGCGCCATAGCCATCACATGCAATCCAGTCCAACACACTCGCACTAAGCATATCGACATCAGGTATCACTTCATCAAGGACCATGTGGAGAGAGGTACGATTGAACTTTACTTTGTAAACACCGAGTATCAACTTGCGGATCTTTTCACCAAGCCTTTGGATGAGAAACGGTTTAATTTCCTAATCTCCAAGCTTGGCATGTTTGATCCTCAAGAGTGATCATCTATCAAATACTCAGTCCTTCAGAACCATGACCCAGTGTTCAGACCAATGGTTGACCACTGTGTCATCGTTATCTTGGACTAAGCTCTTGATAGATTAGGTGTTGTTTAGTTTAATTTTTTTTTGTATCTATTTTTATGGTCTTGTGGGTATTCCTAATCGTTTAATTTGAGTGTGCATCAGTCAAGGGGGAACGTTCCCTCCCCATGCCTGTTCTGAGGGGGAACGTTGTCTGCCTCCGCCTGATCAGAAGGGGAACAGGTAAGCACCCCCAGGTAAGTTTTCTATTCCATATTAGATATAATAGTAATATCTTGTATAGTTTTTATTTTTTTTAATGGTTTCAAAAAAAAAATCTGGTTTTTATATGTTTTTGTCCTTTTCTTCACTCATTTTTCCAACTTCATTTTCTCCAAAATTTTCACCATTTTCCAATCCTTCATTTTTTTCTCAAGAACCATCACCATTTTCATTGTTGTTCAAGGTTAAAACAATCATCCTCTTCTTCATTTATGCATTGTATTGGTTGCATTATCCTTATATTGAGTTTGTTTTTGAAAAAAAAAAAACCCATTTGAAAATCTCAAGGGTTTATCCAAAACCCCAATCTCAAAATTTTTGGATTTTGAGAGATTTGGGTTGATTGTTTGTGCTAAATGTATTCATTAAATGTGTAAATCGCATCAAGAGCTTTCTGTTCATATATATTTTATGTGATTTGGTGAGGTTTTGAGTTTTGAGATGAGTTTCACCATTGATATTGTTCTTGAAGGTTTCATATGTTCTTCTTAAAAAACTCAAGAAAAAACACTTTTTGATGGGTATGGTGTTTGTGCAAGCTAATGAAGTTTTAACCCAAGTTTACTATTTTTACCCTTTATTTTTACCACTCTTATTTTACTTTACTTTCATTTTTATTTTTATTTTTATTTTTTCTTTGTCTTGGGTCCTTCCTTAAGCTTCAAAGTTTCAAGTCCTGACCGGAGAAAACTCCGGCGATCGGATCTCGCCGGAACCGGACCTCGCCGGAACCGGACCGAAGATGTCGCCGGAACCGGATCTTTCAAGGTGTCTATCCCAAGTCTTTTGATCCTCCCGGCCCCAAAACCTATCTTCCCGGAACCGGACCGGAGACCTCGCCGGAACCGGAGGTCGCCGGAGCCGGACCGGAGGTCAAACCGCATTTTCACCCAAAGTCCCTTGATAAATTCCAAAACCTATCTTTCCGGAACCGGACCGGAGACCTCGCCGGAACCGGAACTCGCCGGAACCGGATGTCGCCGGAACCGGACTAGAAAATGCCTTGTTCGAATCTTAGAAAGAAAGTGAGATGAAGAGTGTAACCGAACCGGATGTCGCCGGAACCGGACGTCGCCGGAACCGGACGTCGCCGGAACCGGACGTCGCCGGAACCGGACGTCGCCGGAACCGGACCGGAAAATGTCTTGACCAAATCTTAAATAAAAGAAAAAAAATTAGATGAAGAGATGTCGCCGGAACCGGACGTCGCCGGAACCGGATTTCGCGTATGTGTGTGTGCCTGATTCTTGTAGACTAGGGACCGGACAGGACCGGAGGGTCGTGTGACCGGAATTTTTTTTTATCTCCTTCTTTCTCGTTTTCTTGTGAGTTTCTTTGGGTGCGTGACCGTAATCCTCCTCAACCGGACCGGAACTTCATCTTTTCTCGTCGACCAGACCTGCTTATGGTCGGCGACCGGAAACTTCGTCTTCCACGTCCTTCGTTTTCCTCTTCGGTGTGTTTGTGTGAGTTTTTTTTTCCAGATCTGTTACAAGAAAAAGAGGAGAAATCTCTTGAAAAAAAGGGGAAAACGCGTTTTTGTTTTGAGCTAATCTCGTCCAACAAGACATCTAGCTGTTACACGTCTACCAAGTCAAATCGCGCAACCCAACACGTTTCCAGCTGTCGACACGGCCTCCCACGCGCCCTGACGCGCTCCGACGCGCGCCCACGTGCGCCTGACGCGCTCCCACGCGCGGGTAACGCGCTCCACGCCCCTCCTACGCGCCTTGTCACGCGCCTGATCCAACGTCTCTTTCAGTCAGAGCTCGGTTAGCAGCTCTGACCGAGCCTCTGACCGAGCCTCTGACTCTCCCTCTGGCTGCTGACCCGCCCTCTGACCCACCTTCTGGCTCTGACCGGCTCCTTCTTTCTGACCCACGATCTGACCAAGTTTTTTTTATTTTCATTATTTTTTTTCTTTTCTTTTTATTAAGTTGTTTTTTTCTTTTTATATATATATATATATATATTTTTTTTTTTCTTCTTGCATTTTTTTCTAGGTTTAATTCTTATTTTTTTTGTTTTGTTCTTAATTTTTTTTTGGTTCTCAAGTGTGAGCTTAGTAGAATGGTGAATTGTTTCTTGCACACATCTAGTTGGTAACCAATTCATTTTTCGAATCCTGAGCATGTGTACACCTTATGACTTGTTTCTCTTAACGAATATTTTTTTTGTATGCACCACTGCTCTCAAGGATGTTTGTGAGATTCAGGTTTACTTGCCTACATGATTACTTGCATATGTGTGTTAATTTTGCTTAAATGAATACATGTCATGTACTTGTCTCACCTTGCCTTGTTACCACCTCATCCAAATTATCCTAAGTGTACACCCTCATGTCTCGGGTTGGTAAGATCTTTTGAATTGTGCATCCTCCTGACTTGAGAAAAATTCACACTCAATGTGTTGTGTTATTCTGTACCAAATCTTTTGATTTAGTACACAATAACACATCTCAATGATGTGTGCCTTATATCTCACTTATGCCATTACCTCAATACTAACATCCTATTTTTCAGGTACAATGGTGAATCCGAGCTCTTCAGCTCACCGACAGACTCGTGTCGCTCAACCCCAACCCATTACCTACGATACCCTTTCACCGCAACTTCAGAAAATCTCTGATAGCCTCTTCCCTTATGCCAAATTTCTTCCTATCAACCAAAACAACCACTACCTTGACCTTGATCACTTCCAAACCTCACACCCAATCATCATAGAAATCCTTCGACACCACCCTCTTACCCCACTTCTCACCCGTCGTGTTGAGATCCCGGAAGTCTACGTACAACAATTCTATGACTCTATGCAATTTATTCCGCGTACCTCTTCCCAACCTGAACACTTCAGATGCAAGGTTGACGGCCTTAAGTACAAACTCACTCGAGACCGATTCTGTCGCATCCTCCAAGTACCTGTTAAAACCCCTGAGGCAGCGCACTTGTCTGACGATGAAATGTTCCAGACCATCTATGCTCTCGGATATGAGGAAGACCTTCCTACTCTTGGAGCGTTCAAACGCAAACATATCGCCGGTGCCTGGTTCACCCTCTTTGCCATGCTCAACAAGTGTCTTTCCTCTCGCACCAGAGGAACAGATCAATGCGGCAAAGAGTTAAAGCAAGTCTTTCTTGGTTGTGCCACCAACAACCCCGACACCGACTATCAGTATTTTCTTTGGGAGGAGTTTTCATCCGTGATCAAAGACAAGACAGGAACCAAGGCCAGAAATTTCGTTCCGTATCCCCGGTTCTTGGCACTTATCATCTCTCACATCATCGACAAGAACTGTAGTATTCCACGGAAGGGGCTTCCATTATTTCCTACATGGCCTATGTCGAAACTGGTTGATAACACTGATCATCAACAGATTGTTCCTATGAAGATTCCCCAAGATTTACTTGATACACTTGATCATCGTTCACCGATTCTGAGAGCATACTTAGACTCACTTCCTCTACCAGAACCTTCAGAGCCGGAGGCTGGCACCCCGGAGGAATCCCCTAGTCAAGAAAGTGAGGGTTATGAGAGTGGTCATTCATCTGGGGGTGATGACCAAGGGCGTGAGGATGAGGAGTCGGGGGGAGATGACGGGGGTAACTTAGACGGTGACGATGATCAGACCGGAGCAGGCTCTTCTCGCTTTTCTCTACCTGTACTGGCCAACAGAACACCTTTCTCTTTGGTGGAATATTATTCTGAGTCTGAATACTCCGGTGAGGTTGAAATAAGGTTTGAGGGAGACAAAACAGTCGAAGATAGCTATGATAGTGAGCTGAGCGAGGGAAGTGAAAGAAATGATGAGTGGGAGTCTGGACCAAAGGTTTTAACCGATCCTCGCCTATCCTTAGGTAGACGCTGGGCAGCCACATCTGCTACCCGTACACATGTGTTGAGTACGGGTATTGAAGAAGACACCTCCCACCCAGAGGTGCAATTGCACGCCCCACCTATCCACTATCCATTTCTCAAAAGGTGGGTGTTTTATTCCATGGGGACAAAGCACAGCGGCTATCAAGCCCTCACTTGGAGGATCCCTGCCCCGATCCCCACCTTCACTTCATGTGCACCAGATTCTAGTGCCCGATACACATTTAGGTACACATACTGCCAGTCTGTGTGACGCAGTCTCAGCTCCATCTGTCGCGATTCTAAGTGACGTGACCGGAACCCCGAGAGTGGTGTCCACGAAGGGCATTTCACGAGGACCGGAGGGAAGACCTACAACGGCTATCATCACGCCAACTGTGAAAGTAGGCCACACCGTTGATTCAGCGGTTGTGCAAACAGATACTCTATGTGAGCCCGGTGTTACTTACCCGGCATTTGTTGTCAGGGACATGATGGACAGCGCCCTAAAGGCTGTCCGTGAGGAGTTTGATGCGAAATTTGTGGCAAAGGGAAGGTGACTGAGCCTGTACGCGATCCAACACCACCTCTCCGATCACCATCCCCACCTCCGAGATCCACCGCTGCCGTTTCCTCTTCTGATGAGTTACGGGACCTTCTCATGGCATCGTTACTATCCAGAAGTGATCTTTCTGACCATGAGGTCAACCTTCTGGGTTACTTGAAGCGGTTCTCTGATCCATCACTTCCCGCAAGCCGTCCCTAGCCGACTACCTCCTCTTCTCAAGAGGTAGTCTTATCGATCTAGAGGCTCGAAGGGAAGCTTGATGCCCTGAAGACGGAGGAATTAGCTGAGATCAAGGGCTCTATTTCAGACATGCAGACTCAGATCTGAGCCCTTGAGACTTCTTGCCGTGCATCAGCCGAGCCACCTAAGCGCAGACACGACGACCGAGATGACCCCGATCGCCGTGAGTGGGAAATCCATAAGAAGGCTCGGCTTGGCTCTTCAGTTCTGGCAGGCACATCTTCCGGCGCCGCCGCTCCTTCCGGTACTCATATGGGGACCGGTGCCGATGTATCTCAGTCTTAGCCTGGTCAGAACCCGACGGCAGATTCAGCGGAGGGTCGAGAGATTGTTTTTTGTGTCAACCCGGAAATCTCTCACCTTGTCCGCGTACCCGCTTCAGATGATGTTCCTTCTGATGATTATGAGTCATGCATGGAGAGCTACAGTTTTGACTCTCCTCTTCTGGTACCATGTCAGTCGCCTCCACATCAGTCGCTTCCTAGCATGGAGATGTATAGTTCTGACTCTTCTTCACCACCTATGTCTCCACATCATTCACCTTCATATGATACGCCTTCACCACGTCGGTCTCCTCTTCCTCTGACGCCGTCTCCGACATACAGAGGTCCTCAACTGAGGGTACTGCCTCACCCTCCATCTCCAGTTCAGGATGATTCACCTTCTCGCACTCCCTCTCCACCAGTCAAAGCTTCTCGTCGTGGTCCGAACAACCCTGTGACACATGGCCCTCAGCGACCGATTCATGGTCAATGGAGCCAGCCATCAGTATCACCTCCCAAAGTGATCTATACCAGGGAGAAGGGTGCACTCTCAAATCGCAGAAAGTACGTGGAGCCGCTCAAATCAGTCAAGTGGGATAGAGAAAGAAGGCGTGGCAGTTATCTTGAGGATATTCATAGATCTATCTTCACTGACAAGGTGGAGAACGTGCCTCTGGAGAAGTACTACAACATCACCGATCTGCCACCGCAAAAGCAGACCAAGTACCTCTACTGGATGGATACTCAAGCCAAACCCAAAGCAAACGTGTTCTTCTATGATAACCCGATCATCCGAGTCAGTGATATTTCATCCGTATGCTTCCAGAGCTTATGGTTCTCAGTCTTCTCTGTCATCCGAAAGAGAAACGGGGAGTTCACGTTCACCGAAGCGGATTTCGACAATGTGCATCTTGATGACATTGACACATTGTACACTGACTTGAAGACGCTTACAACCCAACCTAAGGAGACATTCAAGGGACTGGAAGCTGTTAAGCATTTTATCGAGAGGAACCGGAAGAACTCAGAGACTCATGACTTCCAGATCGGGTTAGAGAGTCATCAGAGCACGATCAACCTCTCCCCGCCAAACCAAGACCTCCCGAACATCGATCGCTATTCTCTTTACCAAGTCCTCGAGAAACCAACTCTTGGGGTAGTGTACCAGAACCAGAAGGAAGAGAAGAAGTTCATGCGATGCGATGAGGTTCACAAGTACAGTGACGTGACGCTCCACATCATCAACAAAGGGTTGGCTACCGAGAAGAAGAGGCTTGAGCTTGAGGTGTTGAAGACCAAGCACTGGATAAATCCCTCTATTCTGATCGACGAGGTTTTCCAGATCATCGAGCATCGGCTAGAACATCGCATCATTCTACGACGCTTCGAACCATACTGTGGTCTTCGGAAGATAGAGGGACCAGTCAAAAGAGTTGAGGAGAGACCCCCACCATCATCATCACGAAGAAGAGACGGATCATCAAAGAACCCCAAGGAGACTGAAGGATCGAAGAGGAAATCATCAAGTCATCAGAAGCGACGAAATTGACACAAAGGGGGAAATTGTTAGAGATATTTGTTAGTTGTGTCAATTTTGTAATTTCCTAAACTTAGTTGTCTTTCATGTAACTTGTAATTAAAGGCCCAAGTGTTTAGGCCCATTCAATTTTTAAAGCCTAGTCCATTAGAACCTTAGTATAAATAGGTGATTATCATTTCATTTGTATTTCTTGATTCTCTCATCATATCAATGGAATTCAATCTATCCTAAATTCTTGTACTTATCATATACACCATTTTGTCTAAGTGTTCTTGATTTGATTGATTTGGCACCCACATATAGTTTGTCATTTTAAAATATATTCTTTTTCAAACGATATATAAAAAAAATGTTATTTAAATAATATGGCTAACACTAATTGTAAGAAAATACTAATGTGATTAATCATCATTTTAAATTGTTTATTGAATTTGTAATATTTTTAATGTAAAAAATACATACATTTTAATGTATTCAAATGCATGTCATGTAAATAGAAATATACTTATTGATCGTAATTTCACATATATATATATATGTATAATTACTCATAAATATTCATTTGAATCAAAATATTAGAATGATGTAAAATAAAAACATTAAAAAAATTAGGTATAAACCAAGAAGATGAGTAGTTTAATTAATTAAATATTTTGTTAATAACATAAAAAAGGACAAAATTTGATGTCAAGGAAAAAAATGGGATTGAGATGTTTTGAAAATATCATCTTATTGATGGTGTTTTTATTAGGAAAAACAAAAGCAATATCAGAGACTATAAAAATATAAGAGAATGAGAAAAAAATTCCAACAAAACAAAGAGTAAATAAACCACGTGGTAACACTTTGGAGTTTGATTGTTGTTAAAAAAAATTTCTAGAAAACTACATCAATATAAGCAAAAAAAAGTTTAGAAAAAGATTTATGTAAAACACTCATACAACATATATATTATGTGGAAAACATGAAAGAGAAAAACAAAAGTAAAAGTTGTAAAGAAATTTCAAACAAAAACTAAAAACTTATTAACAATCATATATAAAACACACAAATTAAAAACATTATTTGAATTTTGATGAAAGAAAAATGTTATAGTACTAATATAAATATCAATTAAGAAGTATCAAGGAGAAAAATAAAGATAAAAATTGAAATAAGTTTAAAAAATAGGAAAAATCAAAAACTTTTATAATAATGAAACGGAATATACGCAAAAATGTATATAAAGTTATATGGAAATTTTTTATATACATATAAACAATATATAACTCAAGAAAATCATAAAATAAATCATAAAAAATGTTAGCCTACCTGAAAAATTTTACGAAAGATGAGCTACAATGTTGATGGGAGATGAATTTTGTAGAATAGAAAAACAACAAACATAGCAACCCAATTGCATAACATTAAACAAAAGTTGCTCATCACATTTTAGTGGAGCATTAGGTTGTAGTTTATATATGATTATGTTATGTTGTAGGTTTTCTTTTAATTAATAAATAAGAAGGTGAAGGGGGTCCTTAAGAAGTTACATAGTTTAGAAGTTAAGGCTAGTTAAATTGCAAGTTAAGGCTAATCAAAGCATAAATAAAATTACCAAATAGTCCTTCTTATATTTAAACATATAATTTTCATATAAGGGTAGTATAGTCTTTAACTTATTTAATATTTAAAAAAAATCAAAACAATGAGAAAATTCCTATTAGCTAATACTCAATAGATAGGATGTCCACATCATCCTTCAACATCCTCCTTTTATATATACTAGTGTTCGACACCGCGCGTTGCGCGGTGTTAATAAAGTTTTTAGAAAATATTGTAGTTTAATGAGCCAATATTAACATATCATATATTAGGTTAATAAAAATCAATATTAGATTTGATTTAAAGTTGTCTCGTGCATAATAAATTAATAACTAATAACTTTCATATCGTCATACATTGTAATCGACTCGAATAATAAAAGAAACGTGTCAGACTATTAATTATAACAATGAGATGTTTAATGAGTTTTTTTTTTTTGCATACCTCATAATGTATTGATATATCCCAACACAATATTTACATAAAATATTTATATGTGTTTGCCACTTTGACTAAAACACTTCTCGACGCCCCCTTCCCAACCCACTCAAAAAGTAAAAATAATCTTCAATATTGTGATCACTTAGACCATATGCGAGTCTAATTGAGTCATTAATGTTTTCATGTTAGAACTTTTTCGATTTGCATGTGGTTATTTCTTTATAACTTAGTTTTGGGATAAAAGATCTCGAAAAATAAAGGTTTTAGTTATATTACGTAAAATGAAAAATGTTAAATTAGTTCTAATTCAATTCTTTTGCATAGTTTTATTTCGATTTAAATTAAAAAAAATAATATTAACATAACTATATATTATTAATTGTAGTAAGTTGTTATTTTCAGGTGAATCTGAAAACTGAGTTTTCATTTGAACTCGTACATATATATGTTTTTAATTTTTTTTTCTTTCATATATTGCTAATTGATTCCGATATCTTTTAGTTTGGTTATAATTTAACTTATATGTGCCGATTCTTGTATTTTTTTAACTTTATGTATTTATTTAGTTAATGATATTAAATATAATAACTATTTATTAATTTTACTAATGAGAGAGTTAATAACACATACTTAACTATATTAATTAGGTTGTAATTATAGTTGATTATGTTGTAGGTTTCTTTTAATCAATAAATGAGAAGGTGGAAAGGGTATACTAAATGTTTTTAAAAGTTAAATAATATGGAAGTTAAACTAATTAAATTGTTAAGTCAATTGATCAAAGAGTCCTTGTATTAATAAAAAATAAAAATATAATTTTTCATTTAAGGGTAGAATAGTCTTTAGCTTAATTGATATTTAAAAAATTCAAAAAAAAAAGAAAATTTTTATAAGCAAATACTCAATAGATAAAATGTTACATCATACTTCCAACATCCTTCGTAAAAAATAATTCATTTATTAAAAAAATTTATGATAATAATTATTTAATTATATATTGATTCTAATTTTATTTATATATATTGGTTATAATGTCATTCATTTTTATTTATGATTTTAGTATATTTTAAATAATATTTTTAATTTTATCTATTGGTTGAAAGGAAAAAAAAAATAAGGATTAAGATGTTAGCAAATATCATCTCATTTTTAGTAGTTTTTAATATAAATAAATAAATTGAGGGACTGTGAAAATATAAAAGAATGAGAAGAGAATCCCAACAAAACATAGCATAAAAAATCACATAAGAATTTGATTGTTGTCAACAATTTCTTTTTTATAAAACTATAACAATATAAACAAAACAAATTAAGAAATAGACCCACAAAAACACTTGTATACCAAAAATATCAAGTAGAAATATCAATAAAGAAATAATTATAACAATTGTAAAGAAATTACAAACAATAACTCAAAAACTTATTAACAATCATGTGTAATATACACAAATTAAAAACATTATTCGAATTTTAATGAAAGATAAAAGTTATAGTATTAACATAAATATCAATCAGGAAATATGGAAATGAAAAAACAAAGGTAACAATTAGAATAAGTTTTGAAAATTAAAGAAAAAACCAAAAACTTTTATAACAACAAAAGGGAATATATGCAAAAACGTATAAAAATATTATGGATTTTTTATAGAAATAAAAAAACAATAATATTGATTGACACACATAAATAATATATAGCTTACGGAGAAATCAATTAGGAAATATGAAAATTAGAATAAATATGAAAATGAAAAAAATATATAGCTTACAATATAAACAATATGAAAATGAAAATGAAAAAAACAAAGGTAACAATTTTGAAAATTAAAGAAAAAAACAAAAAACTTTTATAACAACAGGGAATATACACAAAACGTATAAAAATAATATGGATTTTTTATAAAAATAAAAAACAATAATATTAATTGATACACACATAAACAATATGTAGCTTACAGAAATCATAAAAAGTATTAGCTTACCTAGAAATCTTACGAAGAATGAGCAACAATCAAACAAACATAGGAACCAATAGCAAAACATAGAACTCAATAGCAAAACATAGAACTAAAAGTTGTTGACTATATTTTTGTGGGACATTAGGTTGTTATTTATAGATGAATATGCTGTAGGTTTTTTTAATTAATAAATGAGAAGATGAAGAGGGTAGTATAAATGTTCTTAAAAGTTAAATAATATGAATCTTAAAGCTAATTAAATTGTTAAGTCAAATTACCAAATAGTCCTTCTTATGATAAAACATGTAATTTTCATTTAGGGGTAGAATAGTCTTTAATTTATTTAATATGTAAAAAATTCAAAAAAAGGAGAAAATTTCTTTAAGCAAATACTCAATAGATAGGGTGTCCACATCATCTTCCAACATCTTGCTTTTATATATATATATAGATATAGATTAATGTTTGTATTCATAAGATGAATTTATATGTGAAGTTTCATGTAATGAATCGAAGATTAATAAGATGAATCTGAGTTTCATCTAATGAATATTCATAAGATGAATATGAAATTTCATATTATGAATATGATTTTAATGAATATGAAGTTTCATATTCATAATATGAATATGAATTTTCATATTTATTATATGAATCTGAAGTTTCATATTCATAAGATGAATATGAAATTTGATAATATGAATCTGAAGTTCGTATTCATATTATGAATGAACCGTAAACTTTTTTTGCAAAATGACGATCATGCCCTTTATACGTATTTTTAGATCAAAGGCTTAGATTAGTCCTCTAGTTTACACAAATTATTTGGTTTTTTCTAGAAGGTCCCTCTTGTTATATTATATAATATATATATATATATTATAACTAGGTTTTAACCCGCGTGATACATGGGATAATTTTTGTCAGAAAACTTATATTGTAAAATATAAATGATCAGCAAAAGCACGAACGTCACATTATTTTTATAATCCAACAATATAAACTCGAAATAACAAATCAAAGTTTTATTTTTAAATTATTTAAATAAAATAGGTTATTAAAGATAAAAATAGAGATAAAGTTTAATTGTTTGTATTATCAATTAACTTGTATTTGGAGACATGTCGAGCAATTGTAGGACTTTTATGAATATGGCAGCTCCTTCATAAAGTAACTTTTTAAACTTTGGAATCCATTTTTGTAGAACATTAGCATGGATTTTACTGCCCTAAAACATGAATATAGAAAAAGTAAGAATTGTTAAAAAATAAGAAGATATGACAAATAACTATTTTATAAAACTTTACTTCGAATAACTATATCAAAATCAGAAAGAAATACATTAAAAATTAATACGAAAATATTAAGAATATGATACTAAAGATTTTAAAACAAATAATTATTTACCTCTTCATCCATTAAAATCATCTCGATGAAATATAATTGCTCAGGATCTTTGAAGAGTGGTTGACTCCATAAACGAATGATTCTAACCTTGACAGTAAAATCATCTTTTTGTATATCAAGGTTGTCTATAAGAGTGATATTATTTCCATCCATTGTTCTGTAATATGGTAAGAATTCAAAAGATTAAAAAAATAAAAAATTAGAACTATTTTTGTAATACAAAATAACACAAAAAGTGTTATCAATGAGCATAAATACAAAGTCACATACGAGAAATCAACAACTCCAAATTGGACTATAAACATGAATAGAATCATCATAATCATATAATCATGTGTAGGAAAAAATAAAAATTGAAGAGCGTTTGTAATACAAAATAACACAAAAAGTGTAATCAATGACTATAAATAGAAAGTCACATACGAGAAATCAACAACTCCAACTTGGACTATAAACATGAATAGAATCATCATAATCATATCATCATGTGTAGGAAAAAATAAAAATTAAAAAACGTTTGATTAATTACCTCTGTGTGTGTATGTGTAATTGGTAGTGACTTAATTAAGAGAGTTGCAGCAATTAATTGAGATTGAGAGATTGAAAGGGGTATTTATAGATTGAAATTGAAATTGAGATTGAGGTGTGTATTTTTGGATTAAAACTGTTTGATTTAATTATGTAGAGGATTTTTGAAATTGATATTTATCTTTTACATTATTTTATTTATTGTTTTCATATTTATCTATTATTTGGATTAAAAGATTTGATTTAATTATGGAGAGGATTTTTTTTAAGCCGTTTCATTTAATTATGGAGATGATTTTTGAAAGTGATATTTATCTTTTACATTATTTTATTTATTTGCTCACCAGAACGCGACACGTGGCAATTGGGCTTACCAGAGCACGACACGTGGCAGATCAGTTACTCTTTTATTATATATAGATAGATGTATATGAGGGGCCTTCTAGGATGAACCAAACGCAGGAATCTCTGGGAATTGGATTCCAATTTCCACAGATTCCCAAGGAATCCTGCGAACCAAACAACCCCTCATATCATTTAATAACTCTAAAAATCACTCAAAATTTGATCTCTCCATAAATGCCTCTATTTGTAACCATCATTCCACTCAAACAACAGAGGTCCTCCTACCTTAAGATCTTGATATAATTTACGAAAAACTGTTAGTCCTACGCCGAGTGAGTTTCAAACATTTGTATATAAAATGTTAAAATTGAAAACATAGCTTTAACCAAGTCAATTAATCTATTAAACTAGTGTCTCCCTTGGAAGGACACAATACATCTAACAACAACAATATAACATCCTAAAATATAGAAAGAACGAGGAATTATAAATATTCGATAGTACCTCAAGTTAGGGATTAAACTCCTATTTAAAAACAATCTTTCATTAAAAACAATCAAAACACTTCTATACTCATCATCTCATTAAAATCAACATATATTTGTTTCTATATAGGATAAGACTTAATCGATTATTCATGTTTTTTTGGGATCGTTCTTGATTGATGGTGAGTTAGGCGTACGTCCAAGGTCTACAAGAATAGGGGCCGGAAATTTTAATTTACAGTAGCAGGTAAAAGAATTAAAACTACCGTATCTTAATTATCATATTGCTGAGGAAATAATCAGAGGAACATTTTTCAAAAAAGAAAACTAATAAAAAAGAGCTACAAATTATTAGTATCTAATAGGAACCAAATTAGTTTTATATGATTATTTGTATTTCTTGAATTTGATGATATTTTTTAAAATATATTGAAAAAATTTGTAATATATAAAAGGGGAGGTGATTTGTACACAAAAGATTTTTTACCATTCACAACAATTTTATACTAACAGACAATTATGTCATTTCCTTATTTTATTAAACTTTCAATTAACCCCTACACCATCCCCAAATTTCATATTTTCTTTTTTATATTTTTAACCTTCAAATACTTACATTTTACACCTAGTAGACCTTTCCTTTATTTTTTTAATTTTTTATTCATCTTTTTTAATTTTTTGTAATTCTAAAATTTTAAAATCCTTACTAGTTCCACTTACTTTTACTTCAATGTTTTTTTTGACCTTTTTATTTTTTATTCTAATAATAATACACCATCCATTTTTTCTTCTTAAGTTACTTTTCACAAATTGTCAAATTTACACCAACGTAAACAATATTGAAAACAAAATAAGATAAACCATTTGTTGCATAAACTAACTAGTCTTGTTGAAAAATTATAATGATATAGACATAACTAAACTCAACTTCAATTACGTTTGATGCAGAAAATTATAAACCAAATAGGATTCCAAAAGGAAAATAAAAGTATGTTTGCCGATATAAATCATCAATGCCTAAAAAAAGGATTGGATAGTTGATAAATCATCAATGAAAATTGGGGATTGGTGTAGGGGGTTTTAATAAAAGAATTAAAAAGTAAAAGGGGATAATTGAAAATTTTATTAAAAAAAAGGAAAGGATATAATTGAATTGAAAATTTTACTAAAAAAAGAAAGGATATAATTGTCAATTAGTATAAAATTGTTGTGAATGGTAAAAGTTTATTATGTACCGATGTCCCAGGAACAAAGTAACAATTATAGGAAAGTAAAAAACAAATTTACCACACTTTAAAAGTAATTATTATACGAGAGTGTTATTGTTTTGTAAGAATTATTAACAATTGCTGCAAAACTTATGGAAATGCGTAGTTTGGGAGATTGGATATGATTTGGAATTGGAAAATTTTGATTTGTAATGTTAGATGTGTTTGATTTGCATGATTTTGAATAGAATTGAACTTTCTTATTTATAAATATACATGAATTATTTTTTTATTAATTGATTATTGAAAAAATATTTTAAATCGTAGTTACATATAAATTCTATGACATTTATAAATATATATTTTTTTAGATTTAATTAATATATATATTATGAGATTTGAATGCGTAGTTATGAATATATATATTTTTTTATTATGAGATTTCAAATTCTATGTTTGTGAGATTTTAATAAAATTAAGATTTTCTAATGAAGCTAGGGAATTTCAAATCGCAAAAATCCTTCAAATCACATGGAATTGGAATGCAATTCAATTTCAAATCCCTTCAAATTCTACCCAATTCCGCAAATCAACCACATTCTTAAAACTATCATACTCGTTGTAAAAAGACCTAATATATGTCAACCTTTATCTAAGGAGTGTTTGAAATTGCTTATTAAAGTGCTTATCAACTTATCACGTGTGGTAGTATTAATAAAGGTTTTGGCCTTCTAACCTATTAACTTATTTAAAACAACGTATAAACTTTTTAGTTGTTTATATGTATAAACAATCAAAAACACCCTCTAAGGAATAACTAATCAACTTATTACGTTTTGGTGCCACCATAAGCTAATTCAAACGTCTTTTTCTTTATATATATATATATATATCCGATTTTACACCGCATAAGACTATCCTTGTCCGTAGACTCTCAACCCAATCAACTCAATCGTCATATCAGAGTCACATCAGCTTTCCACTATCTTACTCAAACCAATTTAATCTAACCCAATCCATCCACAATGGTAGACTCTCAACCCAATCTAAATAATTAAAAAAAAGGAGTAAACTTTAATTTTGGTCCTAATGGTTTAGTGAAATCTTTGAAAGTGGGACTTGAGGTTTCTTAACTCTAAAAATGGTCCTTACGGTTCTTATTTGCTATGAAAATAGTCATTGTTCACAAACTCTGTTAAAAATGCTAGTTAGAGTGAAGGACATTTATGTCATTTTAGTTATTTTCTTTAAAAAGAATTTGAAAGATAAATTGATATTATATAATGCTATTTTTTAAATTAACATTCTCTCTCCTTTACCCTCACCATTATTTCTGGTAAAGCTCTGGTGTCTCTTTTCCCCACATCCCCATTTTTTTCCAGTGAAACTCTCTAAACACCTACTTCCTCCCTCTTGGTTAGGTCTTCCCTTCTCCCCCTCTCTCTCTCTTTATATATATATATATATATATATATAGGAGTGGGTTCAAATGTGAAGCACATTTTGGTTGTGAACGTGAGGACAACCGAGAGCGTGACACGTGGCAGATGACTAGGCGCCACGTCAGGTCCACGGCGGATGACTAGGCGCGATTCATGGGAAGGCATTAAATTAAAGGGGGGGGGGGGGACCACACTCAAAGCCGCCTTTATTGACTAGTCTCCGCCACGTATCACGCTCTCGGCTGTCCTCACGTTCACAACCAAAAAGTGGTTCACATTTGAACTTTCCTCTATATAGAAAGTTCAAATGTGAACCACTTTTTGGTTGTGAACGTGAGGACAGCTGAGAGCGCGACACGTGGCGGCTTTGAGTGTGGTCCCCCCCTTTAATTCAATGCCCTCCCATGAATCGCGCCTAGTCACCCGCCGTGGACCTGACGTGGCGCCTAGTCATCCGCCACATGTCGCGCTCTCCGCTGTCCTCACGTTCACAACCAAAAAGTGGTTCACATTTGAACCCACCCCTATATATATCTTTATCATTACTCCTTTATAATGCAGATTTGTAGAAAGTCTTAAAGTCTTAAATACAAAATTCAAAACACAAGGTACCACTCCTCAATGCACCACTACTCTCTAATTTTAAAGACTTAAATTTTAATTACAATAAATACAAAAATGTTGGCGCCGTTTCCCTTTCTAAGGCCATCCTTTATGGTACCTGTGGTACCTGTCATACCTGTTGCCACATCAGCTTTCCACTATCTTTACCACTATCTACCAACTCCATACATTTCATCCACTATGGTACCGTTCATTTTATTTTTTTTAATTTTCAATTCCCTTCATTTTAATTTTTTTTAATTCATCCACTATAATTTATTTTTTTAAATAAACATTAAAATTAAAATAACTAACATTAAAATTTAAAATTATATTAAATAAAAAAATTACATTAACATTAAAAATAAAAATAAATTTCATAATTAAAATTAAAATTAATATTACATTAAAATAAAAACTTAATAATATTTTTTAAACCCCCATTGTTCGCGTAACCGTTCTTTCTCTTCCAAAATGGCCTCCAACTCTAAACCCTCGAGCCTCCTATGCGGTGTCATGTATGTCTTGAAGTCGATGTTTCTTTGTCGTGTGGCAAGCGAATCGATTAGCCTAGTGTTCGTGGTCGCGAGGGAACCTAATGAGCTCGCGATGTTCGACACGCCATCGGATGACGCGGGTGCCGTAGAGGAAGATGACGCACGTCTTGCGGCATTTTGACCCATCGGTCGTGTGCGCTCCGTTTGTGAGGGGGGGGGGTCGTCATCGACGTTCACATAATGAGTGCGAACATCGGATTCGTTGGGGGAATCGGTTGGGGTTTCGGACGTTTTCGACCGTTTATTTTTCGGCGCGCCTATGTTCCTTGGGTCCATCATTAGGATCGGGTTGAACTTGGGAGAGTCTTTGACAACTCTCCAAGCGTGTTCGTGTGGAAAGCTTTTGCCGTGCTCGCAATGGTATCGGTCTTTGGCTTTGTTAAGCACAATAACGTTATCTTCCCTGCTACGTCGCAAGTTCGACACATTATTGTAAATGCAAGCGAACTTCGAGACACTAGCTATGAGCCCTCTCACCTTGGTCGGAATGGCATCGCCGGAGCGGACTTTTGGGTCGGGTTCACGCTCATTACGTCCACGTTTTACATTTGGCGTTACCCGTCGGGTTCGCACTCGTGTCCGTGGCCGCACTCTTACCCTTAGGTCCACGTTTCTTTTTTGTGGTGGTGGTGGTGGCGGCGGTGACGGCGACGACAAAGGTTGGGTTTCGGGTACAAGGTCGTCGTCGTCGTAGTCCTCATCTCGTAGTGCCCACCTTCCCGTCGGCGGGTTTTGGTGCGAACCGGAAGGTTGGTACGTACTGGAAGGTTGGGGATATGAATGTGGTGGTGGTGGTGCAAGTAAGTGCACGTAAGCCCAAAAATCCGAGGTAGGTTGGTGATACGGAAGGTTCGTAAAACCGGTTGGGCTCGGCATTTGGGGAAAGTATACACCCGTTTGGGGAGGCGTTGGGCACGTTGAGGATGGAGGAACCAAGAGATTTGGAACTCTCGGGTGAGTACGTCTCGAACCGGAATCGTTACCGTATGGATCCGTGAGATTAAGAGAGAGTATAGAAGAGATTAAGAGAGTAAAAGGAATAAAGAAAAAAGTAAAAGGAATAGATGGATGGGAGTAAAAATTAAAATGGGATAAAGATATATATATATATATAGGAGGTAAAAATTAAAAAGAAAAAAAGAAAAAATAAATAAATTTGACCCCAACGGTGATAGAGCCGTTGGGGTTGGGGGGGGGGTATTTTTGCCAAACACGAAAAAACGAAGGGCTGTGGAGCATTGGCGTGGCTACACCGGTCGGCCCGATACCGGTGACCCTATCGGTCACCCGCGGCGGTGTTGCCGCCGGTAGCGGTACCGGTACGCCACCGAGCCCATAACGGATGGGAGGTGATACTGCCACACAAGTTTTTGATTCATCTAAGGCTCTTTCATATAAAATGACAATTTTACCCTTCCCTTTCTTTCTTCCCTATTTCCCGATTACACCTCTTTCCCTCTTCCGTGTTTCCATTCCATTCTTTCTTTCTTTCTTTCAATTCTTTAATCCATCAGTGGCAAAATCCAAATCGAAATCCAGGGGACGAAAGCTCTGTTCACTAACGGAAGCACCACTGCTGCCGGCACCGGCTTCGGCTCCGGCTCCAAGCTGGTTGGCTTCAACAACTTCACTCGAGTGAACCCGATGTCGGATAAGTTCTCCGTCAAGTGGTTCCACCACGTCGAGTTCTGGTGCACCGAAGCCACCAACACCGCCCACTGATTCTCCTGGGGACTCGGCATGCCGATGGTCCTCAAATCCGATCTATCCATCGGAAACGCAACCACACCTCCTACCTCCTCCGCTCCGGCCAACTTAACGCCTCCATCCCTTCTGCCACACCGATTGCCGCGCCTTCACCGCCTCCCACGGCCTCGCCGTCCGATCCATCGCCGTCGAAGTCGAAGACGCCGAGATCTCCTTCTCCGTCAGCGTATCTGGAGCACAACGAAGGCAACAAATGGTGGTGGTGTTGATTACGGTTCATTGCTTCTTTTGTTAACAATCAGGAAATGTAAAATGAAGATAAAATAAAATGTGGTGGTGGTGTTAATTACGAAGTTGAGAAGTATGAAATGTGGGAATGAGGGTATAATCAGGAAAGAGGAAAGAGGGTAGAAGGAAAAGCAAGGGTAAAATTGTCATTTTATATAAGATAGCCTTGGATGAATTAAAAACATCCGTAGAAGTATCACTTCCCATAATGGATGGCCTAAGAAACCAGTCACCGTTTCCTATCCAGATCCCTCTGTCTCGGTACCCTCTCCAAGAAATCTCGTCATTATTAATTATCAATAAACCAGAGAAGAAATCTCATCATTGTTAATTATCAATACAGACCAGAGAAGAAATCTGATAACTATCGGTTGCAATATGACGATTCAATATCCAAATGTCTCCTATATACTTGGGTTGCTTCTCTGGATTGCTTCTCTGGATTGCTTCTCATTGCTATATCGATTGCTTCTCTGATGCTACTTCGATATTTTCTGATCAAGCATTGTTGACTTTGTATTGATTCTCACTTCTCACTTCTCACTTTTATGTTTTTTTTTTTTTTTTTGCAGACATATTGTGCCATAGAAGCAAAGAGACATTGTCAAAAGTAATCTTATAAACCATGTTACAACTAGAACCAAGTTTCGCTTCTGTCATGGACATGTTATGTGTATACAACTAGAAACAACATAGGTTAGAACCTATCAAATTGGTATTTATATTGTATGTATAGCTTAATGTGTGAATTATATTTATGTTGGTGGTCCTTGAAATGTGTAATTTTTAGCTCTTTCTTTTTATAAAGCTGGGAAATTGTCATCTTTTTGCTCTTGGTATTTATCATTTTTATTATGTATCACAAATTTTAAGCTGCATGGGTATTTGCTTAAGTTCACTATATGAAAATGGTAAGAGTCGTTACCTTCATTTACTGGGTAGGACCTTTTGTTCCTATCCTTGCTTTTACCAGGTAGGATTCTTGCCTCATTTGGTAAGGTAAATCACCTTATAAGTGCTTACCGGAAATGCCTTTAGTAAACGGCTATCAACTACAAGTCTTGTCATCTTCATGTCTTAAAATCTCCTCTACGTGGTGAGTCGATGCTTGCAAAAAGGCTTTAAGATTGTTTGTTTTGTAAGAATTTCTCAAGTTTTTTACAATTACTAGATGATGACTACTCTTTCTTTGTTTGGCTGATCAGTCTTTTTGTGTAGATTCCACTCGGGAAGTTTTGGGAAGAACCTTGTTACTTCAAAATTTGAGGAATTTACTGTTTGTAATGCAAGTAAATCATAACTGGTTATATGTTTCCATTTGCTTGAAATATAAGTTTTTTGATTTTTGTTTGCAGTGCGTTCAATACGAGTAAACAGAACGATCAACTTGAAGATATGTAATGAATACAAGCACAGATGAGCCTGGTACACACTAGGAGGTGAATGTGGTACCCGCTGTAAATCTGGTTACTCTATTCATTTTGGCTTCCCAAACTTAATTTATATTGTGTTCTAAATTTCTTGGATGATATAAGTATTCATTTATTTTTTGGGAGTTTGTTTTGGTTAACAAATTTTGTTGATAAATGTAATGTTTATCTATTTTCAGGAACAAATAATGCATGATGATTCCATAGAAAAGTACTTGGATTTCAAAGTTGTTTGTGCTTTATTGTTTCTTGTGGTTTCTGCATTCATCAAGAGATTCACGTATAAAGTTTATCACACCTTCCATGGCAGAAACTTTTTCAAAATGCAGGTTCACTTTGAATAAAACCCATTTTTAGTTCTAAATCTTAGCAAAAGTGAACTTTGACTATATTGGTTAGTTATAATTACTTTTGCCTTCTTTTATTTGGAGTTTTTTTTTTTTTTTTTTTTTTTTTTTTTTTTTTTTTTTATATGCTAGCTGATTTCAAAATCCAATTTTTTGTTACAAACTGTTTTGGATCCCTGTGTCATAGCCTGAATTGGTTAGTTCTAATTACTAATAAGTTGTGCTATTTTTCTTAGTGTTTACGGTAATTGAAAATGGTCTTTCGTTAGATTTTTTTGAAGTATGTTTTTACTTTTGATAATGATCAAGTTTGAAACTCTGAAAAGATGATCTACTGTAGAGTCCTTTTTCGAATCTGTTGTGTAGGTTTCGGTTGTGCTCAGGCATGTTGGTCGGTCTGTAGTTTCATTTTGTGCTGATCGTCCAACTTTGGTGTATCAGAAGTGGGATGATAATTGGCTCGTAATCGTGTTCTTCCAGTGATTTCGTTGCTGTTTGTTGCGGCTATTCTAAAGCAGCTTTTGTGCTGGTTGAAGTATATATGGCAGGTCATTAAGCTGGGTGGGCTGAGTTGCTGTTAAGCTTTAATTTATTAAGGCGGAAATAACTGCGGGTATGGAATTGGTTGGAATCGCAGTTGTTTTTAGATGCAAAATCAGTTTGTTGCAGGATTGGCTTCTTTTGGAATTCGGCTGTGTTTCGGCTTAAGTCTCGTATGTCGTTATCTCTGAGTTCTTTCTATAGGCCTGGTCCTGTTTTTATATGTCTATTTGTTATATTTGCGACTTTGTTTGATTGGTTAAAAACGTGATTTGCAGTTCAATAGTTTTTTTGAAGAATGGTTTCTTGTTTCTATTTTTTCTAAATATTTATGACAAATTTTTACATCTTCTCTGTATTCTATAGTTTGGATAGAAAATATTTGTGCCAAAAATATGACTATTATTTCAAAGATTACATATTTATATTCAAGCTAAAAAAAGCGTTTTTCATTTGACTTGTTTTATGCTACGACAATGATTAAAGTTTTGGAGGGGTTTATCGGTTGTAATCGATGCTTCTGCTTACATTTATATAAATTTACCCCCGCTGCATTGCGCGGTACACTACTAGTATATATATATATAGAGGAAAGTTCAAATGTAAACCACTTTTCGGTTGTGAACGTGAGGACAACCGAGAGCGCGACACGTGGCGGCTTTGAGTGTGGTCCCCTTCTTTAATTCAATGCCCTCCCATGAAACGCGCCTAGTCATCCGCCGTGGACTTGACGTGGCGCTTAGTCATCCGTCACGTGTCGCGCTCTCGGTTGTCCTCACGTTCA
The DNA here is from genome assembly GCA_030169165.1 of Centaurea solstitialis. Taxonomy (NCBI): domain Eukaryota; kingdom Viridiplantae; phylum Streptophyta; class Magnoliopsida; order Asterales; family Asteraceae; genus Centaurea; species Centaurea solstitialis. Next base: position 30,463,478 of record CM058044.1, on the reverse strand, counting down.
CAACCAAAAAGTGGTTCACATTTGAACCCATCCCTATATCTATATATATATATATATAGGGGTGGGTTCAAATGTGAACCACTTTTTGGTTGTGAACGTGAGGACAACCGAGAGCGCGACACGTGGCGGATGACTAGGCGCCATGTCAGATCCACGGCGGATGACTAGGCGCGATTCATGGGAGGGCATTGAATTAAAGAGGAGGACCACACTCAAAGCCGCCACGTGTCGCGCTCTCGGTTGTCCTCACGTTCACAACCAAAAAGTGGTTCACAATTGAACTTTCCTCTATATATATATATATATAAGTTTGATGTTGGTGGAGCCAAAATCCAAAACAAAATCAAATAAAAGTATTTTCAATCCTTGTGAGTCATCGTTCTAGGTCTTGAGGCAAAAGGGGTACCACACTTGTCTTCTATTTCCCTTCCAAGATGAAGGCATCTCATCTCCTCAATCCAATATCATCAAATGTGTAATTTTTCCTGTCCACGGATTGCTTTTTTTTTTCTTCATATAATTTGTGTGCTTGTAGTTCAATATTGCAAATTCAACAATTGGAAGCTAGAAGAAGCTAAAGATTGACGATGACAACCGTAAGAGCTTTGCTTGTTCCGGGCCCATTTTCGATTTTCTTTAGGTTCATTGCTCTTTCGCCTATGATCCGTGAATAATTTCGAAAGTCGGTTTCCAGATTATGAAGTTTGTGTGTATCTTGAATCCATATCAAATTGTATTTTGATAGATGTCTTCAATTTGTCAATTTCATGTTTAAGAATGGCACAACAAAACTTAAAAACAAATACAACTTAGATAATGGTTTCAAATCAGACCTAACCCTTGAAACCAACTATTCCAAACCCAGATGATGGCTTCACACAAAATCAGTGAAACCAAATCAATAAAGCGTAAAAAACAGAGGGATACGATGGTGATTTGATGGTAAACCAGATCGAACACGGAAATGCTGATGTCGATGGTGTAAGAAACCAGATCAACGAAGACGATGGTTTCAGAAAGCAGATTGAAGAAGATTTCAACGTGTTTGGGGAACCTATTAACAAAGGGAGACACTGTCTTTTAATAGGGGCAGAAGGCAAGGCGATGGTGGTATCCGGTGAATTGATTTAGGAATCCTCCTTTCTCCGGCTCATCATGACGTTAATCACACTATCACGGCACTAACAACATTTAACTTTATTGGACTTTACTTTTGGACATAAGAGTGCTTGCATAGGAGGACACTAAGTGAGATTATTTGGATATGAGTATTGTCTTGGATTTACTGATTACCATGAGTGCCTCACCTAATTCCTTTGAGAGTTTGAGCCTTATTGATTATTCATTTCGTGAGGATTTACCAACTGAGACCCAAGGTAGAACTTGTCATTTGAATGTTTGTCGAGATCACATAAGAGAAGTATTTATCACCATTGCACTGATAGAGGCCTTCGTTTCAACCCTTTTAAGCCTTCGTTAGATAACCTCATCTTAAGGTTATTTAATTTGCCTAGCCAATTTGTTGAGAGTGTTCATCTTTAACACTTTATCCCTTGAAACCCATTTGAGCCTTAGCCTTTTCGTTTCTTTACCCAATTTCACTATATTATCCTTTAGCCTATATTTTTATCTATCTTTTGGCCGTGACTTAAATTTGAAGAGCTTGAGAAGTTTTGATCCATTTTGTTTAGAATCTGACAAAATTAGAGGGATTGTGAAACAGCATAGAAAAAGAAAAAGAAAAAAATAAAAGAGAAAAAAAAGTTCAAAAGTCGACATGAAAAAAAAAAGAAATATCAAAAGAGTCGAGAAAAGAAAAAAAGAGTTGAAAAGAAAGAAGAAAAAGAATTTGAGCCCAAATAAGTAATATGCTTAGGCCGATTCTGAAAAGAAATGCTCATCCCGAAAGAAAAGTAAAGTTGAAGTTAAAAGTCAGATGGTACTGTTGATCCAGCTCTCCTAAGACCTGATGAAATGATAATGATCCTGAATCTTTACTTAGTGAATAGGTTTTTACTTATGTTATAGCTTGAGGAATTATCACTGAGTCTGTTCTATGTTATTCCATGTTACTTATGCTGTAACTTATTTTTATAGTAATCAGGATCAGGATCAGGAGACGAACGAGTCTGTTCTGCAGTCAACTGATCCTATCCACTGAAGTGAAAACCTCCTGAAGACATTAAGATCATACACAAAGAACCATCAGCGACGTCGAAGAAATAGCTGATGACAGGAAACAGCATGCTCGTGATCTGAAGACGGAATTCAGTGATAGCAGGCTGCTCAATATCGTATGACATCCTGAAGACTCAACAGGATACAAGTGACCCTGAGCTTCATCAGTATCAGGACCCTAGTCACTGATCAGTATCCTGCTCCTGAAGGATTAGAAAAATGTCTTAGTCTAATGCACAAAAGGATTATCCGCCTTTACTGACACAAAAGTACATAAGGACAGTCTCTTTACTGTTCCCTCCGTACTTATCAGACCTCAAGGCAACTGTTTACAAACATACTCCTTTTGCACACCATGCAAAGAGTATTTGTTTATAGTAAATAGTACAACAGACCAACTACAGCGTGACACGTCACAAAAGTAGGTCTGCATGCATTTAATGCATGGAGTATAAATTGGACGTGGAGAAGATTTTCTCCATACCTCTTCCGCATCCAAAAATACTCAAGTCCTTTCTTTCTTATTACCCTCTATCTTCTTTCTTACATCTTCTCACTAAGTGCATAGTGAAAGAACTTAGATTGTTTAGTTTAGACTATTTGTCTTTTCTATTTCCGCAACAATCTGTAAATTCATATTGTTAATATAACAAGAATTTAAAAGTGAAAATTTGTGTGATTATATTCATCCCCCCCCCCTTCTATAATCCCAAACACTATCCTAGCTTGAAGGTCACCTACTTGGGACCAACAAGTGGTATCAGAGCAGATACAAGCTCTCCTTTTCTTCTTAGAAAAATCTTGTGATCCTCATTTCTATTCCATGGCTCTTCAAGCTAAGGATAACTACTTTGATACCGACTTTGCTGGAAAGCCTCCTAGGTTTAACAAGGATAACTTCTCTCTTTGGAAAACCAGGATGGAACTCTTTCTCTCTGGTTCTGATCCCCAGATTCCATACTTTCTGGAAAATGGACCACATGTGCCTACACAAACCGTCCACCCCATTCCTGCTGCTGCTGGCCAACCAGCTGTACCTGAAAGACAGCTGGTGAAGCCCGTAACTGACTGGAATGATGAAGACAGACGCCTGGTCAACATTGACACTAAGGCTAGGTCTCTCATTGCCATGTCACTTCCTGACGATGTATTCCACTCTGTCTGTCACCTTCGCTCTGCTAAGGAGATATGGGACACTCTCTGTGTTCAATATGAAGGTACTGCTGTTCTCATGGAATCAAGAAAGATTTTCTTGGTTCGACAGTATGAAAGCTTTATTCATCAAAAGGATGAAACTCTCTCCCAGCTACATCAGAGATTCAACTGTCTTCTGATTGATCTGAAGACTATCGGTACTACCTACTCTAACTCTGAGGTGGTTACCAAGTTCATGGAAGCTCTTCCTGAACATTGGGAAATTTACACCTCCTGCTTAACTATGTCAAAGGACATAAAGACACTCACACTAAGTGAGTTGTACGGTATTCTTCTTAACCGTGAACAACAGAAGAAACTGAAAAAGAATCTCATAAGAGACTCTAAAGACACCAAAAGCAACTCTGTTGCATTGGTCTCTGACTCAGTTCCTACTGTCGCCACTTCTTCTTCAGTAACTATTACTGAATTAGAATTTTCTGACTCTGACATGTCAGAAGATCCTGAATTCAATGAATCTCTTGCTCTTTTAACCAGATCTTTCAAGAAGTTTGCCAAAAAGGGAAACTTTCACAAAAAGAAACATCTTACTATTACTGACAAGCCTAAATCAGATCCTATTGATAAGGCTACTGCTATCTGCTACAACTGTCAGGGCAAAGGACACTTTGCTAGTGATTGCAGGTACAGGAAAAGTCAGTTTGCTCCCTCCTCTGCTAAATCTTCTTCCAAGAATCCCAAATACCAACGCCTGAAAGAAAAATACAAAAAGATGAAAACTCAGCGTAAAGGCAAAGGTTTAATCGCAGAAGACTGCGACTGGGATGATGTCTCCTCTGATGACTCATCTGATGAGGAAGACACTCAAGTGGCACTTATGGCCCTTATTGAGGAACCTACCTTAGCTCTCATGGCTAAGATAGAAGAGGTCCCTGAAGAGATTCCTACTCAGGCTCCTGAAGCTTCTTCTTCTACCTCTGAAGCTTCAACCTCTGCGATTGATTCTTCCAGTCAGGTACCTATTCCTCTCATCCCTCTTGAAAGCTTAACTCAGTTGGACCTGGTCACTCTCGATCTTTACAAAGCTCTTAATGGTAAAACCTCTGCTGAAAAAATGAATATTGATCTTAGAGGACAACTCAAAGAATGTCAAGAAAAAATAAAACAGCTTACCATTTTGGAAGAAAATTATAAGGACCAGGTCACTGTAAATAAAACTCTCTGTATTGAAAGAGAAATGGCTCTTGCTGCCAAAGAAAAAGCCCTTGCTCAATTAAATGCTGAAAAAGTCACCATCAAAGGATGGAGTGACGCCTCTGAAAAAGTTGATGAAATATTAGCTTCAGGGAGATCTGACAAAAGCAAAAGAGGTCTTGGATTCACTCATAGATATAAGTATGAAGAAACCAAGTATGAAAGTTCCATGCTCAAATTTGGAAAATTTGTTTCTTCTATTCCTAATGCTTCTGAAAATATTCCTTCTTCTTCTAACACACACTCTGAAGGTGCTCCTAAGAGCAAAAAGAACACAGTCAAGGAAAAATCTAAGACTGTAACACCTTCAAAGACCAAGAGTCCTAAACCCAAAAACAAAGTTCTGGGTGGTGGTCCTTCAGTCTCAGGATCAAAATCTTTCTCTCAAAATCCTGCTCCCAGACTGAAGATTGACCTGAAGCAAAAGACTCAGGAGAAGAAACCAATTCCTCCAATGTCCAATGCTAAAGGCATACTTGGTGCTGGTCCTGCTCACCTAAAGTTCAAAAACTTTCTGGACCACACTAAACGCTTTCAATATCGCAAATGTTATCACTGTGGATTAAATGACCATATTGCGAGTAAGTGTCCTGATGCTACCAAAGCTGAAAAATCAGCTAAGGTAAAGAAGGTTCCCAAGACTGAGAAATCAGTCAAAGGGAAGAAGGTTGTCAAGACTGTTCCTTCAGTCAAGACTCCAGCCTCAAGAACTGATAAATCAGTTAAGGCTGCCACTGACTCCACCAGTCCTACTGATAATTCTGGATCCATAGTTCTATGGGTACCAAGAAAAACTTAAACTCTAAATTTTACAGGATAAGGGCATCTGGTACCTGGACAGTGGATGCTCTCGACATATGACTGGTTCTAAATCTGTCCTCTCTAACTACCGTGAAGAAAGAGGTCCTGATGTGACCTTTGGCGGAAACGGTAAAGGCCAAACCCGAGGGTATGGCACACTGACCAACGGAGTAACTACTTTCAAAAGAGTTGCTTATGTTGAAGGCCTGATGCATAATCTTCTGAGCATCAGTCAACTGTGTGATAAGAATCACAAAGTTTCTTTCTCTAAGAAAAAGTGCAAAGTCAAGAACAGAAGAAAGGAAGTCATTCTTACTGGTGTTAGACGAGCGGACATCTACATCATCAATATGAACACCTCCACTGACAACTTCTGTTTTGTATCCCGTGCTTCCACTGATACAAATTGGCTATGGCACAAGCGTCTATCTCATCTCAACTTCAAGACTCTGAATCAACTCTGCATTGACAACCTGGTCATTGGTCTTCCTGACTTTCGCTACACAAAGGTGTCTCTTTGTTCAACATGTGAAAAAGGAAAACAAACCAGGGCTAGTTTCAAGTCCAAGCAAATTTCCTCCATCAGCTCTCCTCTACAACTTCTCCACATGGATCTCTTTGGACCAGTCAACGTCCAATCCATTGCTGGAAAGAAATACACTCTGGTAATTGTTGATGAATATTCCAGATACACTTGGGTATTTTTTCTTCGTGCCAAGAGTGATGCTCCTGAAGAAATCATCCTGTTTGTCAGGAAGATGGAAAAGCTCAACAACCTTATTGTTCTATCAATAAGAAGTGACCATGGAACTGAATTTAAAAACAGTACCTTGGAAACCTTCTTCGAACAGAAAGGTATCTCTCAAAACTTCTCCTCTGTAAGAACTCCTCAACAAAATGGTGTTGCTGAAAGACGAAACAGGACGCTGATTGAAGCTGCAAGATCTATGCTGAGTGAAGCCAACCTTGCCACTCAGTTCTGGGCTGAAGCTGTAAATACTGCTTGCTATACTCAGAACAGATCTCTAATAGTCAATCGCTTCAGAAGAACTCCTTACGAACTCTTTCGTAACAGGAAGCCATCAATCGAACATCTCCATATCTTTGGTTGTGTTTGCTACATCCTAAACAACAAAGATAATCTTGGGAAGTTTGATTCCAAATCTGATCATGGAATTTTCCTTGGATACTCATCCATTTCTAAAACCTACCGTGTGTTCAACAAACGAAGACAAGCCATAGAGGAAACGATTCATGTCAAGTTTGATGAATCGGGTCCTACTTTCCCTCATCCAAATGATAATTGTGAAATCAATCAGTGGGCTGATTCTTTCTTTCAAGTCCCTGAACCTCCTATTGCTGATCCATCTCCTCAAGACCTTCCTGATGGTTTTGAAGAAGATCCTCCTATACCACCCACTGAAACATCCTCTCCACCTCTGATAAATGCCACTCCAATCACCCAAATCATACCATCTGAACCTGATCAACCCACTAACAGTGAAGACTTTTCTCAAACCACTATTAGTGAGCCTACTCCTACAAATCTACTCCCTGATCCATCAATAAATGAAGCTTCCACTTCAGGACAGGTGTATCAACCACCTGCTCTTCGATGGACCAAGGATCATCCCATTGATCAAGTTCTTGGTAATCCCTCCTCTGGCATTAAAACTCGACGCCAATCTGGTAACGTCTGTCTTTATGTAAATTTTATCTCTGAAAATGAACCTAAAGAAATAGATGATGCTTTGCGTGATCCTGCCTGGGTCTCAGCCATGCAGGAAGAGCTAGCAGAGTTCATCAGAAACAATGTCTGGCTTCTCGTCCCTAGGCCTCGAAAACGTACTATCATTGGTTCCAAGTGGATTTTTCGAAATAAACTTGATGAGATTGGTACGATTATTCGAAACAAGGCTCGCCTTGTGGCTCAGGGATACAGGCAGGAAGAAGGCATTGATTACGATGAAACCTTTGCTCCTGTTGCTAGGCTCGAAGCAATTCGACTCTTCCTAGCTTTTGCAGCACATATGAACTTCAAGGTTTATCAGATGGACATTAAAAATGCCTTTCTGAATGGAAAACTTAATGAAGAAGTCTATGTGGCTCAGCCTCCTGGTTTTGTAGATCCTAAGTTCCCTGATCACGTCTACAAGTTAAACAAGGCTCTCTATGGGTTAAAACAGGCTCCTCGTGCCTGGTATGATACCCTCTCAACCTTTCTTCTCTCTAAAGGTTTTGTTCGTGGAAAGATTGATAGCACTTTATTTCTAAAGAAATATCCTAAGCATATCCTTCTTGTCCAGATATATGTCGATGACATTATCTTTGGATCCACAAATCCCAAACTCTGCGAAAAGTTTGAGTTGCTCATGAAATCTGAATATAAAATGTCTATGATGGGTGAACTAACATTCTTTTTAGGACTTCAGATCAAGCAATCTGAAAAGGGAATTTTCATCAATCAAGGTAAATATGTACATGAAATGCTGAAGAAATTTGATCTCCCATCGTGTACACCGATGAAGACTCCAATGGCTCCTCCTCTGACACTTGACAAGGATTCCAAAGGGAAATCTGTCGATGTAACTCTCTACAGAGGAATGATCGGCTCTCTGCTGTATCTTACAGCCAGTCGCCCTGATATCATGTATTCTACATGTCTATGTACTCGTTATCAGGCTGAACCCAAAGAATCCCATCTGACCGCTGTAAAGCGGATTTTCAGATATCTGAAGGGAACTCCTAATCTGGGTCTTTGGTACTCCAAGGACTCAGGGTTCGATCTAACAGCTTATTCTGATAGTGACTTTGCAGGATGTAAGATTGACAGGAAAAGCACCACCGGTGGTTGTCACCTGCTAGGTGGTAAGTTGGACTAGCAAAAAGCAGAACTCTGTGTCCACATCAACTGCTGAAGCTGAATATGTTGCAGCAGGAATCTGTTGTGCTCAAGTCCTATGGCTGAGAAATCAACTTCAGGACTATGACATACAACTTTCTAAAATTCCTATCTACTGTGACAATACTTCAGCGATACCCATCGCCAACAATCCTGTCTTACACTCTAAGACAAAGCACATTGAAGTGAGATATCACTTCATCAGGGATCATGTGATGAATGGTGATATTGAACTCCATTTTGTCCCTACTGAATATCAGCTTGCTGACCTCTTTACCAAACCACTGGATGTGACGCGTTTTAATATGCTCATCAGTGAACTTGGGATGTTAAATCCCGATGATTGAAGTTTATCAGGACAAACAGTTGTTAAATCCTATAGAATAATCATTCTCAGGACTCTTTCTTTAACAACTCCTGAACTAACTCTCATCAGAGGATGACTCTATTCAGTACTTACAAAATCTTTGTTCAATATCCGAATACTGATGATTCTCAGGTAAGTATTTCTTCCCTCTGCTACTGAAACCTTATCGCATTAAATGTGATAAGAGGATTTTCCCAAAACAGTACTTATCTGATAAGTACTCTGATTCCTATAAAACATATCTTTCACCAAAATGGAATCATCCCCTGAAAAGGCGGTTTTTATTTTTTCAAATAAAACAAACTTTTCATCTGCACTGACACGTAATGGGACGTTTCCTGTTCCCCACTACGTGTGTCAGGCGCGTGAACGCGCGTAGAACCTCCTTTATTCATCATTACGTTTGAATTTAGCCGCTCTTTTCTCTCTCATCCATTTTCTCTCTCGTACCACGAGGTATAAAAACCTCACTCGTAATCCTTCACACTCTTTACGCTCACAAATTCTCTCTAAGCATTCTAGCAAGAAAAAGCAAGAACAAGTTTTCTCTCAAGAACACTAAGAACACTCACTTTCCTTTACACAAAATCATCGTAAGTGTCTCTTTTTCTTTGTTCTTTCCACATTGTAAGTTGGCCTCTTTTCAAATAAACAACTTATTTTGGTATACGTTCTTCCAAAAACCCTAAGATCACTTCGTTTGATCTTAGTTTTTTCCCAAAATCTTCTGAGATTTTTGTTAAAACATTTTATATGATTTTCTTATTTCTTTTAAGAAAAATCATAAGCTCTTATTTTGATATCTTCTCATCAAAATAAAAGTTTCTTTTTTAATACCAAAACACATTCTTTTTGTGAATTTTGGTATCTAATCCATTCCAAGTATAAAGGATTTCACCATTTTTATGAACATATTCTGTGTTCATTGAAAAATGAAGAAAAATGCATATTTTGGATCTTTAATCATCCACATATGTTATTTTTGTGTTTAACAGGATGACTGCTACTACTTCCTCCTTGGACGCTCAACTCTCTTCCGAAGCTACACCTCTGCAAACCGCTACTGAAAGCCTGCCGATAGTAATTCCGCAGCACGACGTACAGTTCAAGCAGAACAACGTCGTTGGCCTGTTTGACATTCCAGCAGGCAAAGAATATCTGTTGCCTGCTAAGAACTTCCTCCTGAGCAGCCCCCTGAAGACGGCCTTTACAATAGACCCGAAGCCGAACAAACCGATGCTGCAACAACTATGGTCTACTGCCACTGTTGCAAAGGAAAGGAACTCCAAAGGTGTCCTAAGGGAGGTCATCAAGTTCCAGATCAAGGAAAATATCATTTCCTTTGGCTTTGGAACTCTGAGGAACGTACTGAACTTCCCAAAGAAGAAACGTTTCCCTCCTGCTCCCACCTCCGATGAAATCATCGAGTTCTTGGACGCCATTGGCTACAGATGGCCTGTGAAGGATGGCGTCATGCTTCCCAAAACTGCTGCTACTGTCCATAAGACAGGTCTAAACGCAACTTTCTATTACATATGGAATACGTTTGGCCTGTGCTTATCTGGCAAGACAGGAAGCACGGAGCAGTTCCCCACCGTGATTCAGCACATGGTCTTCTCAGCGATCAAAAATCGCGAGTTTGACTATGCTCGCTGCATATGGGAGGACATGGTCAAGAAGGTCAGGAACCCGAAGCGAGTCGTCAACGTCGCCTTCACCAGATTCTTCTCGGCAGTCCTGGAACTGCATATGGGGCCTAACTACCCCAAAATCGGGAACTCCAACAACTACGCCCTCGGGCCTAAGTTCCTGGATCAGGTTGCTCCAAAACCTGATGACGTCCCTCTCTCCACTGTTCTGGTAGTTCCTGAACCAGTTCAGGAGGATGAAGAGCACTCCACCTCTCCCACTGAAGGTATGTACTCTCTCTTCTCTTCCAAACCCCATTCTTCTATTTCTCTGCATGCTATGTCAGTAGCTAACCCCATACTGACTTCCCCAGCTGCAAACACTTCATCTGCGCTCCAGAAGCGCCCCCAACCTTCTTCTGCCACTCCTCCACCTCCTCCAAAACGCGCCAAGTCGAAGGCGCAGAAGAAAAAGAAACAGGCGGCTGGTAAGAAATACTATATTACCCTGCCTCAACTCTTTAATAAACCATCTCCTTTACCTAAAACTTCTTCACTTGCAGATGCTTCCATCTCTGCTCCTGTACAACAAGAACCTGAGGTTGTTCACCTCGAACACTCAGAGAACATGGGGGGTAATCGCTCTGATACCCTCCTAGCCTCAGGTAATACTTTTAAGCAAAATATTACTGTTTCTTCTTTTATGAAAGCTAATGAGTCTTCTAGTACTCACTTAGCTACTCTGTCTACAGGTTCTTTAGGAGCAGCCACTGAAGGGCATCCCCAACTTCATCAGGATGACCCCTTCAATGACTTTGTCTTCACGGACGCCGATCGTCAGCTGAATGCAGCTGAGCTACGACGGCAGTCCGCTGAACGACAGTTGCAGGAGGCACGCACAGCTCTCCAACAGAAGGAGGACGAGCACCAGACACGCCTCTAGGCGTTGGAACTGGAGCTTGCCGCTGCAAAGGCCGCTGCCAGTACCGCTGAAGCCGCCGCCGCCAATGCCGCTGCCGCCGCCGTCGCCGCACACTCCGCCGCCTACGGCTGTTACCCTTACGATTCCTTGTCTGGATAACATCTATGACAAGGTCTCACAAGTGGCCACCTCCTCCAACAACCTTCAGGCATCTATTGATGACCTGAAGGCCTCTGCTCTGCCTGCACTCTCCACCACCATCAACAACAGCACCAACTCTCTCACCACTTTCCAATCAACAGTGGTTCAGAGGTTGGATGCTCAGGAAGCAGGCCTCCGCGCCCTCCAGGAGCAGGTGACTGGCCTCACCACTGCTGTCAACGCCCTCACCTCTGCTCATGCACCGCCTCCGTCATTCACCGCGGCAGACAGGGATGTTTTGCAATCCCTGATCTCCTCTTCATTCATCTCACGCAAAGTCCTTAGCGACATGACCTCTCTCCTCCAGAGGCACTTATCAACAGCCGCCTTAGTTCAGGCACCTGTTGAGGGGGAGAGACAGCCTAGAGACCAGTCCGTTTATTCCCCCTCCACCAACTGGAGAACCAACGAACAAGGGGGAATGAACGAGGAAGATGAAGAAGATGAAGATGATGATGAAGACGACGATATCTTCGTCGAAAAGGCTGCAACCCCAACGCCCACTCCAGGGCCTGCACAATCTCAGGGGGAGAACCTCGGTGCACCTGGTACGTTACTATTACCATCCTCTCCCTCATCCTCTGATAACCAACCAATTTCTTCTCTCCTTAAACCTAAACCTGCACCTGAAACCATAACCCTCGACACATCCTCTGATGACTCTCTAATAAACAACCTACAAATGGTTGTCTACCAACCACCAAAACAACCTACCCCTGAACCAACACCCCATTCTTCTCCAAAACAAACCTCTGAGCCTGAAAACCAAGAAAACTCTGACTTTCAGGATGTGAACTTTGGCTCTGTCACTGGTGAGATTATTCGCCTCATGGAGAATAGTCCATCAGAACAGACAAGAGCTGAATTAAGCAGAATGACTTTCAGAGTAACACCCCTAAACACTGAAACCATTCCTTCTAGACCAACCCACTTTAACCCTGAAGCATCCTCTTCTAGAACCCTTGAAACCCGAGCCCCTACTGAAACCATTTGCCTCTCATCAGATGATGAATTCATCTCTGATGACTTCTCTACCCCTGCCTCTTCTCCCAGATCTCCTCCCTCTAAATCTCCTAGATCTGAAGGTGAGAATTACCCTGACAACTCTGCTATTGTCAACAGGGATGGGCGTTTAGACCCCGTGATAGAGCGACTCGAGAGTACAAGAGTAAAAATTCCTCTTCGTACCTCTTGTGACTCCGAGTTCGCCTATCTATCACAAGAGGAATACAACGCTGCTGTACAGGCTCAGGAGGAGCACAATAAAAAGCAGAAGGAAGCCTTCCTCTCCGCTCAAGCCGCTCGAAGGCTTGCATCGGATTTTGTTGATGAAGATGCTGAAATAAGTGCAGATCCTATTCTTGCACAGAAGGCTGCTCTGAAGGTCTTCAACAAAAATGCAAAGGAACAGACTGAAGAAGTAAACGCTGAGCTTGACTGGTGCAGAGATCGTCTACACCTAAGAAAACATGATGCTGCAATCTCTGGAATCCATCTCAGCCGAACTCGCGGCAAAAGAGCAAAAACATGGATCACCGTCAAACGCTCAGGAGTCAAGGACGTGCAACACACTCTGGACAAGTTAGATCGTTACAACTTGTCAGAGTGGAACGAAATCAGATCCCTACTTCCCAAAGCCAACAAGAACTATCGGGCTGAAGTAGAAGAAGTCATCGAAGGACTTATTGCACGCATCAGAAGGACAACAGAAATACCTGATGACCTGCTCCACTACTCTTCAGTCCTACCTCAGCAACCTATTCGAAGATCTTCAGGCACCTCAACAAGAAGACCAACTCCCTGCATGCCCAGGATGGTTGTCAAGCCTCTGGATCTCTCGATGCTTGATCTTTCACTCCCTTTAGGAGTCTCTCTCTCTGAAGGACAAGTTATCAGAGAACCGGTTCATGGTATTTGTGTAAGCGACAACTCAAAGATCCTACGCTTTCAGCGTTTCAGTGAGCTACACAAAGCACCATATGAACACTTGGTTTAGTACTCTTCACTGCTCAAAAGGATAAAGAAAACCAAGACAATAAAGACATTATTCGCACTGTCAGAGCTATACTCGATCATCGAATCGCATTCAGTGATACTCCAGTTCCAATACAAGTCAAGACTGAATATATTAGCGAAAACTCTGATAGTTAGAATATTTTGTAATCTTTTCTTTCAGTACTTCACTTATGTACTCTTGTGTTTTCTTTACTCTTGTAACCTGTTTGAGATTAATGAAAATGCAATTCAGTGCATTGTACTTTATTCCATCATAGTACTGAAAAAGATCCCTCAAAACAGTAAATGGGACATGTACATTTATGAGTTCTATTTCCTACTGTTTTATCTAGACTTAGAATTTTTTTTCTTTCTAGACTTAGACAATTTCTCTATTGTCTTATCATTATCATTTAGGGGGAGATTGTTGATCCAGCTCTCCTAAGACCTAATGAAATGATAATGATCCTGAATCTTTACTTAGTGAATAGGTTTTTACTTATGTTATAGCTTGAGGAATTATCACTGAGTCTGTTCTATGTTATTCCATGTTACTTATGCTGTAACTTATTTTTATAGTAATCAGGATCAGGATCAGGAGACGAACGAGTCTGTTCTGCAGTCAACTGATCCTATCCACTGAAGTGAAAACCTCCTGAAGACATTAAGATCATACACAAAGAACCATCAGCGACGTCGAAGAAATAGCTGATGACAGGAACAACATGCTCGTGATCTGAAGACGGAATTCAGTGATAGCAGGCTGCTCAATATCGTATGACATCCTGAAGACTCAACAGGATACAAGTGACCCTGAGCTTCATCAGTATCAGGACCCTAGTCACTGATCAGTATCCTGCTCCTGAAGGATTAGAAAAATGTCTTAGTCTAATGCACAAAAGGATTATCTTCCTTTACTGACACAAAAGTACATAAGGACAGTCTCTTTACTGTTCCCTCCGTACTTATCAGACCTCAAGGCAACTGTTTACAAACATACTCCTTTTGCACACCATGCAAAGAGTATTTGTTTATAGTAAATAGTACAACAGACCAACTACAGCGTGACACGTCACAAAAGTAGGTCTGCATGCATTTAATGCATGGAGTATAAATTGGACGTGGAGAAGATTTTCTCCATACCTCTTCCGCATCCAAAAATACTCAAGTCCTTTCTTTCTTATTACCCTCTATCTTCTTTCTTACATCTTCTCACTAAATGCATAGTGAAAGAACTTAGATTGTTTAGTTTAGACTATTTGTCTTTTCTATTTCCGCAACAATCTGTAAATTCATATTGTTAATATAACAAGAATTTAAAAGTGAAAATTTGTGTGATTATATTCATCCCCCCCTTCTATAATCCCAAACACTATCCTAGCTTGAAGGTCACCTACTTGGGACCAACAGGTACTCTCAATTGTCTTGGATCATTTTTTTTGGAAGAGGTATCCCAGACCACATTGGGCCCAGACTAATCCTCGGCAATTTTGGGCCGAAGCCCGACTGCTAAAGCATGCAGCCCGGGGTCGAAGCCCCCGTACCTCCAGAATGCGTCTCCCAGGGCTCGAACTCAGGTTCACCACTATGTAGTGCCCAAGCCTTACCACTAGGCTAACACTCCTTTGGTTTGTCTTGGATCATTACTGATTAAGTTTTTCAAGTTTTTGTTGCATTAATCCTTAGTCACTTATAAATATCCTTTATCCTACCCCAACCCTTAGCCTAACGTTACAACCCTAAAGTCCTCTTGACGGTTGACAACTTCTCAGTGATGGAGATTTGATTTGGTGACAAGCTTATGCATGCGGGAATCAGTTGAGTAATTGGTGTGATCAATATATATACATACACTTTTACCCTTTGAGAGATACACTTGATATTTACATATATTGTGAGGGTAAAAGGTGGGTCCTTGGCATTCGATTGTTCTTTGTATCTTATGGTGTGTTCGAATATGTTTGTTGCTTTTGTGTTTCTTAGATAATTTCAGATGGAGACAATTTTGGTGTTATCTATCTTATCTTTCAGTTCTTTGATTGAGGATAACCAAAGCTTAAGTGTGGGGATTTTGATAACTCCAAAATTATACATGTTTTGGTAGTTCTGTTTTGTAATGTTTAACCCCGTTTTGACCCATTTTCTGGATGTTTTACTCACGAAAGCTACTAAATATTGGTTTTACAGGTTTTAGAGGCCCTTGAGCGGAAAAGTACTAAAAGTTGTGAAAAAGTGGGAAAAACTGCAAAAAGTGGAACAGAAGTCCTTCGCGTCCGCGAAGTGGTGAAATTCTAGAAGATTCCTGCTTTTGGTGGATTTCGCGTTTAAGTTCAGGAGTTTTGCGTTCGCGAAGTGTTTAAAGACCCTCTATGGAATATTCTAGAAGAAGCTGATTTGAAGAATTAGGGTTCGTTAAGTGTTTCGCGCCGCGAAGTGGGTTGAGTAGCTTTTATAAATACTGGCTTCAAACCTGATTCTGAGATAGAGAGTCATAAATTAGATTGCTTTATTCCAGAGTCAGTCTGCAGTAAAAGTGAGAAGAGAGAGATTTTATGAGCGTAGAACGTGAGAAGATCATTACCCGGAGTCTGTTATCCGGTATCCGATCATCTCCAGTTTCACGGTCTGTCTAAAGTCTATCTTTTTAATCCTTATTTGTTGTTTTTAGTTATGTCTAGTGAGTAGTAGTTTTAGTAGTGCTTATTATGGTTTCGATGAACCTTGTTGGATGATGTTTTGATACTTAATTGATTTAGTAGCTTTGTTTGATTAATTGAATGTTTGTCTTTGATTCCAAGTTAATGTTTTGACTGTGACTTTTCTGAACTTGTTGGTTGGGTGTATCTATTGTTGGATAGGTAGACTCATTTGGGTTAATCAACCTTCGTTATCTCTTATTCCGGTAAAACGGAGTAAAGTGGTAATTGATGTGCTTGAACCATAAGTAGACTATTTAGTAAGATCCCACAACCTAACATTAACTAGGATAACTTTTGTTAAGATTGCTTGATAACCAGTCTTTGCAGTTGGGCCAGGAAACCAACCTGGTTTATAATCAGAGATAATACATGTTAGGGTGCTTCTAGCTAAA
>CM058044.1:30429627-30441653 GCA_030169165.1 Centaurea solstitialis | reverse complement strand
TAATGTTTTTCATCCTAGAATTTTAAAAACTACTTTTTTCATCTTTATGGTTTTTATTTTCATTTCATTTTCATCCCCCCGTCAAACTTTGTCAACTTAAATGGTTAATTAATCCAGAAAATATTTGATTAAATTACATACTTGGTTCTTATAGTAGACCATCTTTATTTACATAATTCCCATTTTGTTACTTTTTACTTTATTTATTTATTTTATTAAGACATTTGTTTTATTGGTTAATTATAAACTATTGTATAACTTTAATCAAAAAAATAATCAAATTATTTCATTAAACTATTAATAAGTCCAAACCTTTAGGTTAAAATCTCTTAAAACTAAAATTTTTTATTGATTGATTTATTAAATGTTTTTATTTATTTTATTTAACCATTGGCACACATTATCTACATGTTAACAGCCACATGAAATAGATATCAGCTGCATTATATACATCTTTTTTATTGTAGGCATATATTTAAATATCAAGACAATGCATGAAGTCCGTTATACTAACATTTTGTATGGTAACATACCTACAAACTTTATGTTTCATATAAACGATAAAATCTATCACAGTTTATAACCCGGCGCGAAGCCCGGGCTTTTAATAACTAGTTATTAAAATAACTCGGGCAAGTCAATGCGATAACAACATTATGTTTATATCCAAACAAACATCATTGGAGATTTATAATCATGATACCACGAATTTTATGACTAATAGATTATCAAAGTATTTACATATCAACAATTCTTTCGTTGGGTTGCTTGGCTTGGCTTGGGTGATGGCTTTGCCGAAGCTCTTGCCTTGTTTCCCCGTTGCTGTTCAAAAAATTTTACATATCAACACATTTTAAAAGTTTTGAAACATGTATTTGGATCCTTTAAAAATCTCTCCAATAGATAGATATGTGGTTGTTAACCTTGCATCGTGCACATGAGATTCATGTACATCATACATTTTCCAAACTATACTTTCGAACGAGTTATACTGAGTTTGTTTGGTTTGGTTTAACCAACTCGAATGTAAGATCTTTATCGAGTTAATGACATTTATTGGCCGCAAGGATCGAAAATGACATTTATTGTCAACGATTTAATAAAGAAGGCTTTGATGGAATTCTAATCAATACTAGGTTATCAGCCTATTTAGAAAATCGGCCATATCCTTTTGCCGATCACTTGAAGAAATTGGCAAGAATGCTTTGCCGACCTAAAAAGATGGTCTTTTGTCTTTTTGCGCTTGGTTGACTTTGATGAAGATTCACTATATCTTTCTATGAAGTAGACATTCTTCTTCTTGTCAGAAAAAGAATCTCTAACTCCTAGAGTTTCTCAAGTACTATTCACATCAAAGTAAGAAAAGTACTTTAAAGTATATTTTCGAGGCATTGGAATAGAGAGTTTACTCTTTGTTTTATTTGAAGACCAATCTACCTGAGACACGCATTGTTGCATTAAATGCTCATGGTAGTATAAATAAGGTAAAGACCCCTCATGCAACATCACACTTTTGAAAGAAGTATTCTCAATGCAAAATCGGCATAATCATTTTCCCCCAAGAAGTTCATCAGCTTCTACTTTGTGTATTTAAAGTATTTTTTCTTCATTTCTCTAAGTATTTAAGTTGTTAGAAATGTTTTAAAATGTTATTTTTGCAACACCTTGGTTTCTATATGTAATTTTTGAGTTTTCAATAAAAGAAATTTAATTATAGTATTTTACGTGTATTGTATTCAATCCCCTTTCCCCTTTTACAATACTTGTTTACTCTTTATGTCGTTACTTATTGGGACTAACAAGTTTTCATTTGAACACCCCCAAAATGGGACTAAATGTAATAGCTCGTGCAAGTGAAGGACTAAAGTTGTAAAGTATAAGTCTCATACTCTCGTATCATGAGAGTAAACAATAGCCGATATCCTCTTCTCCATTTAAGAAGCAAAATCCAACAATCGATAGAAAAGAAAGCAAAACTTTTCGGTGTCTAACGTTCTTGAAGATAGAAAACGTACAACAAGTTAAAAAAATTTACTAGTTAGATATGATCCTAGAAAATCGTATTTTATGATTGCTTTGGTAGTACAACACGTTAACAAACCGATAAACATTGATTTTAAGTCAAATGTAGGGCCTTAAGGCCATGAAATAAAGTAAGAAAGCAACACAAATGTATGTTGCATGCAAAAATAATGAAGAATTATGATGCATTATGCTAAAAACTGACCAAACAAGTCATACAACCGACCTATGTGCATCAAACCTGATTCCAGCAACCCGTCCTTGCAGAAAGAAAGAAAGTTGTCCACAAGTGTCAAGAATGGTCGAAGTTGCACATATGTTTCACTCAAGGTGGATATGGGTTTTAACGCTTTAGGTTAGAGATGAAAGGACCGGAAGAAGGATGGGAAAGGTTTGGAATGCATCAAGACTTGGAGGTGATGGGGCATTGAAAATATACTGGTATGGCATATTGCTTTGATGGCCGAGGATTCGAAGAATCAAAGAAATGAGATCGATAGAGGAGTTTTTCCAAGTAATAAATATATATTCCCTCTGCCCGATCCATGATGAAAATGACAAGATTTGTGTAGTTATTATATTTTTTAATTAACTAAACGACATTTTTACCTTTAATAATTGAAAAATAAATTTTCTATATCTCATAATTTAAAGTAGAATTTTGTTCAAAAAACATTAAGTAGAATGTGAAAATAGACAATTATTTTCGAACAAACTAATGTGAATACTTTTATAAAAGAAAAAGAGGAAAATGAAAAAGAAGAGTAGAATGCCCACTCAACAGGTTTGAAAAGGTTGGATTAAACATAATCTTGAAAGATGGTCAAATTAAAATCTTAAAAACAAGAATCCACCAAAAATATTACAATAATCCTAAACATACAATGACTTTGTTTTCTAGCAATAGAAGTAACACAAACGTCTAATAACTTCCAAATCAACTAATAATTTATAAAGAATTCGAAGAACACGCTTTCCATCTAAAGAATATCTTTCCGTGTTAAGAAAAATATCCAATTTAAGATTTGATAATAAATAAATATGAAATACGCCGAACAAAAAGAGAATTACAACGAAAACCATTGAACCAAAAACGTTCTAGAATGGCTACGCGTGTAAAGAATCCGAACCTTGGAAGCACATTCTAGAAGAGCACGTACCATCGAGCAATCCAAATCATTTCATGAAGACATCTAAATCGTCTTAGTTTTTATCGGCTTCTTCTTGATTACTTTCCTTGGAATCACGGTCTTCATTCCAATGAAAAACAGAAGTGCCCCAAGCAGTGCAACACTCTGGCCAACCAATGAATCCCGTCTTAGATATAACCAAAAAAAAAAAGAACCATATGATATTTTATATCAATAAACATATAAATCACAAAACCTGCACGAAATCTGGAAGAAGAGCGTGAAATATTGGATCATCGAATTCATAGTCGTAGAAATCATGTAGCAATGGAGTCATAATTAGCAGGTAATACATCTGCACATGAAGAAGAAGAAAAAGACAACAATAAATACCAATAATTTATTAAAAACTCAGTAATACAAATTTAAATATAATAGACACTTTATGGGTGTCCCATAAATTAATGAAACCTTTTCTACAAGCCGGAGGTCTTCATGAAAACAGGCTCAGTAAAGCTATAGAGGTAAGGTCTTCGGATATCCTACCATCCCTGGACCCTACTTGGTAGTTGGTACGGGATTTGATGGTTTTGTTTGGTTCGTTTATTTTGTTGACGATGATGGTAAAATTCCAAGTTTATCAGATTATGTATTACACATTTGAGGGTATCTCCATAATTTCTCCAAAATGGAAAGCAAAAGTTAAAATCTCCATAAAAGTTTTGCATTCAACTTCAATAGTAGTTTATGTGATTTAGAGATTTCAACATTAAATATGGAGTGAATTACAGTTTTTGTCCAAGTGGTATGTTAGTAATTTTTTATTTTCGTCCTTGTGGTTTAGGAATTGTGATTTTCATCCCTATTTTGGACAAAAAGGTTGATATCAGGCTACCGGCAACCCCAACCAGCACATAGTCGTCTCCCAATATTTCGTAATGTGGGGGGCAAACCTGACTCACTCGGCGGTTGTGGCTATGGGGACATCCCAGGCTCGAACCCTATTGTTTGCAACTTATTGCTATTTTCGCCCCCGGACTACAACCAACCTTTAAGTACAAGGGACCAAAACAGTAAAGATTTGTAAACCACATCGACCAAAACTATAATAGATTGTAAACAATAAGTAGGGGTGTAAGTGAGCTGAGTTGCTCATGAGCTACTCGGGATCGACTAGTTAAAAGCTCGATTCGAGCTCGAGTTAAACAAGCTCAAGCTTCATTTTGAGCTCATTTAATAAACAAGCTCGAGCCTGAGCCTTTATGATAAAGCTCACCACCCTAACCGGGCTTCAGTTAACATATAATAAATATATATTAAATAATAAATAATAAAAATATTTAAAAAAATAAAAGAAAAACATATTAAATATTGATTTATAGGTAAATGAGTCAAGCTTGCTAAATTCTTGACGAGCTCGAGCTTGACACATAAGGCTCGAAATGAGCCGAGCTTGAGCTTTATGAACTTAAACAAGCCGAGCTTGAGCTTAGTCATGCTCGAGCTCGGCTCTGTTTGTTTGCACCCTTAATATAAGAACTAAAATAGCAGTGAATTGCAAAGCATAGAGATGAAAACCGCAATTTCTAAACCTTCTGAGCAAAAATCCAGATATTAACAAATCACAAGGACAAAAAAAAACATAATATACTCTTAACTATGTTATTAAAATACAAAATAATATTAAAAAGAATCATTCTCTCTCTTCCTCCATAGATTCTATTGGTTGGGGAGTTTTTTTCTTTCTTGGGAAGAACAAATAACTCATTCTCTCTCTTCCACCATAAGCTCTTACCCTCTTACACATCCCAAAGGTCACAAAAAATAACTACTCTATTCTTTGGAGGTAGAGGACAAGTTTGTCTA
Organism: Centaurea solstitialis; assembly: GCA_030169165.1. NCBI lineage: Eukaryota > Viridiplantae > Streptophyta > Magnoliopsida > Asterales > Asteraceae > Centaurea > Centaurea solstitialis. Next base: position 30,436,635 of record CM058044.1, on the reverse strand, counting down.
CGGCTGTGTTTGGCAAACTAGCTGATAAGGCAGTTGGTAGCTAATAAGCTAGTTGTTGACAAATAAGCTAGCTAGTAGTTGATAAGCTACCTTATGAATAAATTATGTTTGGCAAAAAATAGCTTATGAGTATGTAAAATGACAAAAAAGGGTATCTTGGGATATAATAATTAATATTAATAAGGGTATAATTGGAAAAAGCTCCTAAAACGCTACTCAACTAGTGTTTTAATAAGCTAGCTTATGGTCCATCCAAACATGTACTAGCTTATAAGCTAGCTTATTTTTGCCAAACACAGCCTACATATCAGCCTTCCAAACCTACTTTTGGATTATTTTGGATTAGTTTGGTTTGGTTTTTTGGTTAATACCAAAAAATGAAGGAAGCTTGCTATGGATACAAGTATGACATAATGTACATATCATACAAAGTTGTCTATCATGGCATAACATAATAAATACAGAACACCATCACAGAACAATGCGAAGGTTCTCTGATTGTGTAGTTTTTAATCAAACAGAAATTACAAAATAAAATGTATAAAGACAACACATGGGAGGATAAAAGTTGTTACCAGCAAATAGGCACCGGTGGTGCTGCCAAATATAAATAAGATCCCGCCAAGACCTTTAAGAGCCATTGAAGCCAAAACAACATGCTTAACCTGTATAATATATCTTCAAATTAAAAAAACTCGTAACGTGAAAGCAAAGCCAAAACACAGTTGTGTTGCAAACAAGCGATATATAAACACTACGCTTGACAAGATTGAATAAAGAAAAGTCAAGTGAGATGGTCATTTTTGAATCTACATTTCAAAGGTTTCTCCAAAATTGCCCATTCTTGCCAATAGTGGTGTTCTTTTTTGCATTTTCATCAATTTGTTTCCAAAAAAAAAGTCAAGTACAATAGTCTGAATGAGATAATCGGTCAGAGGTAATTAGAGCCTTACATCAACTGTCGGCACTCCAGCTCCAATCTTGGAGGTTAGATATCTATGAATCGTATCAAGTTTTGGAGCTAGTTCCACTGCAGCAGGGCCACCATCGTCACCAAAATCATTGAACCTGTTAAAAAACAGGCGCAAAATGAAGGAATTTGAATAAAAACCGATGGATCATTAGACATCAAAATAACTAATAATACTTTCTTGATCTTATATTCTATCTTCAACGGTTTAATGGAAGTGTTTGATTACTACACAAATACCTAAAATCCCTCTCCATGATAACAAAACAAAGAAAATGTGATGAAGGGTTGAGGTTAAATACAAATTTTTGACTATTAATCAAATGTCATAAATACCCTCTGATAAGAAGAAAATAAGATAATCACATGCACTCGAATAAATATCAATATCAGATTGTAATCGTTACAATGGTTGGGTAGGTATTACGATTATTGGCTTAAACAAGGTAAAACAGCCCCTTTGTTAATAAATTCTTGCTTACTTAAAGAGACAAACTTAATTATCAACTAACAACTTGATTATCAACCAACAACGAATGTCACTTTGGTTAATAAATCTATACATTCAAAAAGCATGTTATTGTTGTAACACTTTTGGCAGGTTAATAAATATATAAATATAAAGAACAGAGAATTTGAAGGTATTGATTTGGCATGCTAACACTCAAGCATCATGTTTTTCTTTCAAGAACACGAACACATCATCCAAAAGGGAAGTATAACAGCTAACGAAAACTTCCTCAGCTCAGCCATTGCCACACACTTGGTTATTCACATTACAACCTAAAATACTAGTTATCCACTTTGAAAGATATTTGGACTATTAACCAATCCTACCATTCAAATCTTTTGAGAAAAGGATTACAAACATCAACTGGTTTGAATGACAGATTCAACTTTTATCCATTTATCTTCTGGTTTTCTATATATAAATATCAATCATATAATAGGAATTCTAGCAATGAAAATGAACCATGTATCTAATCATACAAACAACAGATATGTTTTTGTTTTTGTTTTTTTCACTTCCTGTATCTAATCATAATTGTGTGTCAATCAATCCTAACACTCTTCCCCTAAATTTAAAACTAGGAAATTAACAATACAGAAATGGAGATTTTTAACTGTTTATAAATTGAGGGCAATTAATAAGCAATTTGTGTACCTAGATCGCCCCTTTCATGTCCATAAACAAAGGATCAAACGTTCCAAAATCATACATTCCCAAAAAAAGGGGAAAAAACACAAATCACACAGTAACATTCAAATTTCAAAACAAACAATCAGATTCGTAATTGTACGTATATTCATCCGAAATTGGCATGACATTAGCCGAATTTCGTCGGAAAACAAGAGAATTTTAGATCTAGGGATGCATAATTTGATAGATTTAGGGATATAACAGTAGGAAAATTGAAATGAAAAATGCGGTAGATTAGATCTATATTAGATTAGGAATTAGGATACGTACATTTGCCAAGCGGAGAGGATGAAGAGAGAGGCGAAGAGAAGCCTTCCGAGGAAGGAGAAGAAACCCATGGTCGTTAATGGCAGCGATTGAAGGTGGTGGTGGTGGTGGTCGGAACCCGATGAAGAAACCAAAGTGGTTGGTTGGGTTTCTTCTTGTGAGGAGGAGAGAGAGCCTATTTATTACACCTTTTTTTGCTTTGATTTTGTGATTTCATTTCATCTACTTGGACTTCCCAAAACTCTCTATAAAATATATATATATATATATATATATATATATTGCTTTTTTACAATAATACCCCTCTTCTTCTTTCACCATTTTTTATTTTATTTGATCAAAATAATAAATTCTAGAGGGTGTTTGGGATTGCCTTTCAAATTCGTTTTTTAACTTTCAAATCCGTTTTTTAACTTATCACCTCCTCAAGAAGGAGAAAAGGAGTGTTTGGCAAAAGGGTTCTCTTCCTGAATAATTTATTTTAACTAGTTATTAAGAGCCCGGGCTTCGCACCGGGTTATAAACTGTGATGGATTTTATTATAAGTAATAACATGGATTTATATAAAATATAAAGTTTGTATATATGTTGTCATACATCGTATGGATTTATTATAAGTTCACCGTTTTTCGAGCGGCGAACGATATACACAGTCACTTGTTTTTTCTTGGCACCGAAACAGGAGTAGTCATGGTAAAAATACTTCATGGTTGGACTGGTCCTGTAATCCAACTTTGTTGTAATCTTTCTCTTCCCTGGCTAGCGTCTTGCTAGTCCCGGGAGTTTTGCTTAATAAATTCGTCGTTTGAAAAAAAAATATTGTCATACGAAAGGTTTAATAAAATAACCACAAAAATATAATAAATCAATAAACAAAAAAATACTAACTTTAAGAGATTTTAACCTAAAACTTTGGAAAAAATATTATCTACTTATCAATAGTTTAATGAAGGTATTTTTTTTTAATTAAAGTTATAAGTTTATAATTACCTAATAAAATAAATAGACAAACTAAAAAAGCAACAAAATGTGAATTATGTATTTTGAGAATAAAAAGTATAAAGATAGTCTGTTATAATAACCAAATATGTAATTTAATTAAACATTTTTTAGATGAGCTAACCACTTAATTTAATAAAGTTAGATTGAGGGATGAAAATGAAATGAAAATAAAAACTAAAGGGATGAAAAAAATAGTTGTTAAATATTAAGGATAAAAAGCATTATAAATTTCAAACTTCAAGGACCAAGGTTGTACAAAATATGTGGAGTTTACTGTTTATAATTCCTGCAAATTGTTATATAGTATAATGCCTTAAATATAATATAAATTCTATAAAATATCATGTGATTTTTATTTTTTAAATTTTTATTGGTATTTTAAATATAAAATCTTAAAGATCTAAAGGTTGTTTGATACTGACATTTGAAAGTAAATAAATGAAAATAGATGTGAATCTCTTGTTTGAGAGAATTAACATAATTTTAGGCGAAGAAATGGAATTCGATGAGAATTCATTGTAGTGTAAAAATAGATAAATGCAATTCTCTCCATTTCTAGTTGGCATCTGATGTTGTTCAATTTGCAAACCTGACAACCACCTATACCTGGGACGACATCCGACGACCACCTTCAACGACCACCGACGTCAGCGATGACCACCTCTGACGACCACTAGCATCGGTAACGACCGACAACAACCACCTCTGAAGACCACTAGCGTCGGCGACGACCGCCGATGACTGTCAAAGACCACCTCCGACGACCATGGGTGTCGGTCACGATTGCCGACAACCTGTGCATCTCCAACAACAAGAGTAGACGTCGAGAGTTACCGCCAGATGTTGTCGTCTGACAACATGAGCCATCATTTCTCTATTTCATTTCTTTGATGATACCAAACAAGAGATTAATTTCAATTCTCCACCCTATTTATACTTCTTCTCATTTTCATTTCCAATTCTCTCCAATTCTTTTCTCTTTACCAAACAGAACCTAAATGTTTAACTCATAAGTGTTTGATATATAACCACATAGTATAAATATAAAAATGCATAAAAATATTACGTATTTTAGTCGGATTTTGTGATGTTATTTGATTTTAAATAAATGAGATATTATATTTAAGGCATTAAAATAAATAAAAAATCATATGACATTTTATGCAACTTGCCATTTAACTTTAATTCCTATATTGGTTGTCAATGTTAATTTAAAAATACTAGTCCGAAAATAAAATATAATCTTAGTTTGGGTAACATAAGAGGGATAATTAAATTTGGAGTAAACTACGGTTTTTCATCCACCTGGTTTGGTTTTATAACGATTTTCTTCCTTATACTTTGGTATTTATAATGATTTTAGTCCTTTATCTTTATAAACTATTTTTTTGTCCCTAAGGTTCCTCTTTGTTTCTATCTTCGTCCGTCATTCTAACCAAGGGCGAATTTAGGAAGGGGCTAGGTAGGTCCCAGGACCTACCTAATTTTTGTATTTTTGTTAGAAGTTGTATAGAAAAAAAATCGTGACCTACCTAAATTTTTTTAGGGGAACTACCTTAAATATTTTTTAAGCAGTATAAGGCAAATGAAACCAATGGTGGTGTGGTGGATAACAACCCTTGTTATGTATTGTAGGTCAGGTTTGAATCTCCTAATTCCCCAAAAGTTGTTATTTTTTAAACTTTTATTTTTGTATAGGCCCAACAATTTCAAGTCTGGCCCATATATCCAAAAAAATAAATACAGCCTAATCTTTTGATTGACTTCAACAAAAAAGCACATGGCTGAATATTCATCAATTTCGACTTTAACCAATCGACCTTCAATCCCCAATCTGAACAAATCGAGCAATTATATTTCGTAATAATCTTTCTGAAGGCTTTTCTTTTCTTGAAACCTGCCTTGATCTTACTCATTGCAACATCAAGCGTGGAACGTGCATTTTCAACAATGAAGTTGATAAAAACGACTACTCCACCAAAATGGGTGATCAATTTTTGAGTGATTATTTAGCTTTCTATATTGAGAAAGTTATTTTAGAAGGTATTAGTAAGATACGATTGTGCAAATATTTTAAGGTATAAGACCTTGTTGAGTACAATTGTAAGAACTTTAAAATATCACTATTGGGTAAATATTTGATTTTTAATTTTAATGACCCGACCCGGCCCGATAAAAGTATAGTTGACACTTTAATTTTTTTTTGCGGCTAAACTTAGTAGGAACCACGTGGATTTCTGTTCTAGATTCGCCACTGATTCTAACTCTCTTAACAATTGCATGTTAACCTCACATGTGCCATTCATCATTTCATGTGATGGCCAATTGTGTCTTTCTCTTCACGTGGACACTCATCGAGTAAATTATTATGGTAGCCATTTGAGTAAATCGAAATCTCCTCCTAGCCACTCTTTCCCTCCGTTCACTAGAATAACCACACAAGTCGCCCCAAGGGAAGTCGCCCGGGGCGACTTGTGCTTTTCCGGCCAAAAAACGAATTTTCTGGCCATTTTCCGGGTAAAAACGAGGAAGTCGCCCCAGAGGAAGTCGCCCGGGGCGACTTTCACGAACTTACACAAACGATTCTTGAGAGTAGGAAAATACAGGTGGAGAAGAAGAAAGAAGAAAAAAGAAAGAAGAAAGAAGAAGAAAGAAGAAAATGCAGGTTGTACCGTTGAGAAGAAGAAAGAATTAGAAGAAGAAAAAGAAAAAAAAAATCAACTTTAAATATAGGCGGGTTGGTGTGAAATGTGATGATGATGCTTTTTTTGGTCAAATACATTTAATGGGAAGAGACAACCCTTTCCCATTTTTCCATTTTCAAGTTCATATTCTCAACCTGCATTTCTATTTTCAAGATTCCTCTTACTTCTTCTTCCTTCTTTCTTCCACTTTTCTCAACTTGCAATTTCATGAAAGTCGCCCCAGGCGACTTCATCTGGGGCGACTTTGTTGTTTTTGGCCGGAAAATGGCCGGAAAAGTCATGTTTTGGCCGGAAAAGCAAAATTCGCCCCGGGCGACTTCCACTGAGGCGACTTTAGTGGTTATTTTAGTAATCGGAGAACGAGGTTGGTTAGAAGGTGAGATTATATTTTTGAAATGGTTAAAAAAATTAAGAGTAAATTACGAATTTGGTCCCTGTCGTTTGACAAAAATAACGGATTTGGTCCCTAGAGTTTACAAAATACAAAATTGCCACCGTAGTATGCAATTTTGTCCGATTTTGGTCCCCGATGCTAACACCGTCAATTGGACTTCCGTTAGTCATACCCACGTGCAGAGCACACGAGGGTAGTTTCGTCATTTTAACCATTATCTTTTATTTTAGGATTTCCATATTATTTTTCTTATTTTATCAAGAACAATGAAGAACAATCTTCTTCTTCTTCATCAAATATTCATCTTGTTTATCATTTGAAGAACAATCTTTATAACAATCCTAAACCACAAATTCTTTCCAAATTTAAGTTAAAATTGAACAGCCCAAATCTAAACAATGAACAAAGCCTAAATCAAAACAGTAAATCAAACCTTAAATCAAGTATCTAAATCAAATTCCAAAAAAAA